>PVJI01032068.1:0-12561 GCA_004026765.1 Micronycteris hirsuta
TTCCTTGAGCATCCTTATAACCATTACATTGAACTTTATACCTGCTACATTGCTTGCCTCTATTTAATTTAGCTCTTTTTCTGGAGAGTTCTCCTGTTCTTTTTGGAGGGACCTGTTTCTTTGTCTCCTGATTTTGGCTGTTTCTTTGTGTTTGTTTCTGTGTGTTAGACAGATCTGCTACTAAGACTATTAGTCTTTATGGGGTGGCCTTATGTAGTATGTGTCTTGTGGGACCTAGTGGTGCTGTTGCCTTGATCACCTGAGCTGTGTTCTCCAGGAATGTTTCTTGTATAGGTTATATGGGCCCTACTGTTGTAATTGAGTCTTGATTGCTTTGTCCTACTTGTATATGGGATCAATTCTCAGGCTGGCTGACTGTGAGGCTCAACCTTGACAAAAGCATGTGAGCTGTTGTTCAGATGCTGTCCACACAAAGTGTAATTCACCTCAGCGTGGTTTGGTGCCTACCGAGATCTTTGGATGTGCTGCTTGTGAAGCTTATTGGATCCTGCTTTGATGTTGTCTGAATCTGGCCACTGGATGTATTTGTCCTGGGCCTCTTGGAAGGGACACTTGTGCAGACCCATGTCAGACACTGTCTGTGCCTGACCCTCAGTAAACTGTTTGGAACTATAGGCAATCCCAGTTTGTGACTGCATCTCCTGGGCTTGAGTTCATACTGGAAGGACCAATCTGTGCACCAAGGCCAGTATTTACCAGTACTGTGCCTGAGGGCAGGTCCACAAAAGTCCTTAAGCATTTTGGGATCTGCCTCCAGCTGCCTCCAGCTGCCTCCACCTGCTGACTGCCTGTTAGGCTCAGTTACTGAAAGAGCCTCTGGTGAAGTAGGGAGAATGGGGCTAGTGAATCTTCAGTGAAAAGAGGTGCTGGTCAAGCTTCAAGGGATGTGGTGAGTATGACTCCTGCCCCAAAGCACACAACTCAGTCTGTCTTGGATCTTGCTCTGATCTCCTCAGGGTGGAACCACTAGCAGTCAGGTGGGTGGAACCTGCTGAGCTTCAAGGAAGGATCTTCCAGAATCCAGGAGGATGGTTCAGGTGGCTCTCCCATAAGGCGGAAACACCAGTCAGTTTCATGGGAAAGTGGGGGTAATGCACTCCAAAAGCCAGGCAATTCACTCACCAACACCCTCTGAGTCTACCCATACCCCTACACCTTGACTAAGGTAGCTGACTCCTCAGCAGGGCCTAAGATCTCCAGGGTGGGGCAAGTGGGAATCCAGACCATGGGGCAATTGCTTTCCCCCAGACGATGCCACATGGAGTGGAGTGCTCTACCCCAGGAAGATGGCATCTGTAGTATCAGAGAGTGACTCAGCACAGGGATCCTGGTAACTGTCTCCCCAGAGCCAGCAACCCCAGACTCTCCTTATATAACTCTAGTCTGCTCTGCCTTCCCTCCACAAGAGGCCAGGGTGAGTGGCTGAAAACATGAATTGGCCTTTTATAAGAGGTGGTGCATGTCTTTAGTTGGCTCCCATCTCTTTCTGGTGGGCAGAACTCCCACCACTTTTCACAAGCAAGTGTTATGTGGGAGCCTCTTCCCAGCTCTGGTGCTCTGGACTGGGGATCCCAGTTTGGTACTTAGGCACCACATTTCTCAAGAGGAATCCCCCACAGCTGAGATATCTTTCCAGAATCTCAGTCTCTGTAGGATCAGGGCCAACCTTTTTTGCAGCTCCACCCTTCCTACCAGTCTCAATGTGGTTTCTTCTGTAAATCTTTGGTTACGAGACTCCTCTTTAGGTAGTCTTCAGTTGGTTATTTGGGATGATTGTTCTTTAATTTAGTTGTAATTCCAGTTTTGTCTCGGGAGGAGTTGAGTGTAGGTTCCACCTACTATGCTGCCATCTTGAAATCCAAGCCATTGTATGTTTATACTATTCTATTGCAGCAAATTTATATCTTTTTCACTTTACCACCAATATTAAGAAAGTTTGCATAGATAATTCTTGAAAATATTTTATTTTGATTTGTAAATTGAGTCGTCCCATTCTATCTTCTACTAGTTGTATATATGTACACGCACGCACACATACATGCATTGGCCCTTTAAGAGGTTGTGTGTGTCTCTAGTAAGCTCCTGACTCTTCTGGTGGACAGAACCCCACTGCTTTTCACACATATATTATATGTATATAGATATATCTATCTATCTATAGTATAATACTATCTGTATATAATTGTAACCATTATATGACTTTACATGACTAGAATCTTAGATCCTTATCCTTTTCAGTCCTGTTGTTTATCTTGGTATAACGTGGGCAGTTTTAAACATTTTCCTATCCAGAGCTAGTTAGGGATCTCCCACGATAATAAAAAGGTTAATTTGCTGTGAATAATGATTTTAATACAAAACGTTCTGGTTTTTTTTTTGTGATGTAGATGAACAATGCTATAAATGTAATTTAGAGAGCTTGAAAATTGATTTTAACATCACAATTCTTCTTAATTAATCACATTACAAAATTATTCTGTGGTTTCCAGTATATTAAAAAATCAGTTGTCATATTTGGAACACCTGTTTATGCTTTTGTTACAAATATGTGTTTCTAAATGTCTGAAATATATTGAATAGATTGCCATAAAAAATATTTGTTATTTAGTCTGTGGAAGTATGATACCTACTTCTCCCCACAATGTTTGATGATTTCCCACTGAGTAAATCTTCTGGATTGTATTTTATCATATTCTTATCAAGATAGAGGAAAAAAGACTCGGATTTTAGTTAAGCCTTGCTGATTGGTTAAGAAAAGTGATAACTGTCATTGGCAGCCTTTCCAGACACTGCACCCTGACTCCAGACAGTCAGCTGGTACTATCACTTTGTCTCAACTATAAATCACAGTCTCGTAATGGCCAAGGCTGACACCTTGACATTTTCAAGAAGAGTAAAAGCTGATTTGAATGGAAATCAATTTAATTTCACAAATCTTGGGTTACTACTTCAAATCTTTTTTGTGCATTCTGGAAACTTGTCTGGAATTTTTATGACCATCAGAGGATTATTTGTGTGTTGTACTATAACTTCTTTGACTTTAAACTATATTTTTACATCTTTCTTTAATCTCAATGTAGAAAAATTGGTTTATAAAATTTTAAATAAGAAAAAAGTCACCAATAAGCCAGATTTTATTTTAAACATGATGTATTTATAGTTTAAAAATATCATGGTAACAGCAAGTACAATTTAGTTTTGCAAAATTTTTGTCAAATGTTATATGATTTAAAAATCTGAGCTGTGCACACATATTTATATTAACCTTTGATTATCTAATAATACAAAATGCCTGTTATGGAATTATTATGAACTTCAGTCAAGCATGTCTCAAACATAGAACCCTCTGAAAGTATGTTTTACTTTTATATTTTTGCACATAAAAAAGCAGGTTTAGTATTGTAGAGTCAATGAGGAATAGCAAGTATTTAATTGTGCTAGGTCGTTGAGGCCTTAAACTCTTGCCTAAATTTTTTGACCATTTAACCTGAGTGGAAATAACTCCATACTTGACTAGTGTGAGAAGTTCTTTGTAGATATTTTAGGAGCTTGACATGAATGTTAAAAAAAAATAACCTACTCTGTTGTCTTCCACCTTTAGAACACTACAATTCTTTAAAACTACAGAGTGGAAGAAACTTCTACTTAGTATTTTTGCTTGCTCTCTTTACATGAGTTATATAAACTCAGTGAAGCCTTAAATCTTCCCTTTTAAGGGAAGGCATCCCTTTCTCTGTCTCGTCAAGTAAGGAAAGAGTAACAATATCTGGCAGTGATTTCTCTTTATAATCTTTATTAGTAGTCTTCATTTGTGTCCAAAATCTCACTCCTGAACAGAAATACTCTTTAAATGATAAATTTATATTTTGTAATGCCCCATGAACAAGAGGAGTTATAAACAATTATAAACGGGAGACTTCCAACACTTAAATCTTTTTAATACACCATTCTACTCATCTGTGCATTCATTCGTAATCTGTGTAAAACAAGACCCTATGTCAGAAATACAAAATGATGTTAGATTTCCTCCTTCTTATGAGAAAATTTTTTAAAAAAGGTTTTAAGTTGAATATGACATATCCAGAAATAATATATGAATACCCAATGTTTTGGGAATTGAAAAGAAATATTCACTTCAGGTGATGAGAATCAAGAAAAATTCCTTAGAAGAGACTGAATTCAGCTAGATACTGAGATACTATCTATATTAAATAGATACTAAGGGTTTCTAGAGGAAGTGATTGGAAGGGCTGGCTTTCAGGATGCGCAGATGGTGTAAATGTGCAGGAGCAGGAACGAAGGATTCCATTTGGCATTCAATTTTCTTGGAAGATTAGATGCACTTTATAAAATAACTATTGAAGGGTGAGCTGAGACCAGCTTGAGAAGGACCTACCTTGGTCACAGGGTAGGCTTTATAGGGTGGTTGAAACTGGGAACCCTTAAGGGCTTTGGGGAAGATCCAGGATTAATCTGAAGTCAGTGTAACAGAAGATGCTGGAATGAAGGACATATCAGAACTAGTCAACAAGGCTTATGAAGACATACCACCCTTCCCACACATGCAGAGATGCATTTTGTAAAACTCCTAGATGATTGACTGTCACTCCAGTTGAGAAGGGGGCGGGTACAAAATATTGAAATAAGAAAACATCAGAGGTAATTAGACATGGGGAGAAACAAGCAAACAAACAAACAAACAAACAAGAGCTTTAAACCAGAGATTTCTAACTTCCCTTAGCCTTTTGAAGTTCCATGTTTCTATGAGATTACATGAAATATTTTGATTGAATATTTATTTGTCTGGGAAAAATGGTCTAGTAGTGTTTATAAGATTCTCAATGGAGGTTAAAATCACCCCAAAATTAAGAACCGCTAAGGATAGTGTGAAAAGGAGGAGATAAATGTGAGAAATATCATAACTGTATAATTAAGAGAATTTAATGACTGAATTGCAATTTAATGAACTGCATGTGGATACAGGCTCATACCTTCTCTCTTTCTCATTCACACACACATACACTGAATATTTTCATAGTTACTTGTAATTTGCTTTTTAATTGTTAAATGTCAAATGAACACTTTCTTGTATACTGTTTTAGCAAATGCTCCTTATGTTATTGCTTGAGTATAACATAATTTATTTACCTCGTCCATTCACAGTTGTAAATTGAGTTTCTTTTCATCCTTTTTTCTTAATATAAACAGAATTCGTATGACAAATGTACTTTTATATAACTATATATAATTATGCCTTTGGGATATTAATTGGGACAGACAAATATGGCTTGAATGAAGGTGATGGCAGTAGAAATGGAGAGACAATGAGGGATTAATGAAATGTTTAGAATAAATAACTGACGGAGCCAACTGCGGTGGGTTAACTGTATAGTGGAATATTTGGAAAATTTCAACAAATTCCCTAAATTATGCTTGTTCCTTTATTTTTCTTTACTCATCTGATCAGTGGCATTTATTGCTTTAGTAGGAAAGGAAACACAATCAAGATGACAGTCAATAGATGATTTAAGGCTTAGCAGACTATTTTTTTTAACTTACAACGAGTACAGTAAGCTCAAAGCAGACTGTTGTGACTTGGAAGAGCTAGGCTCTTAAAATGAAAATGCTTTTATTTTTAATCCCTAAAGGGCAGAGCCAGAAATATTAACCTCATGCTAGAGAACTGGACCATAGAATTTATAAATTTAATCACAACATAGAGAAGGATTTAGGACATGAGTTAGAGGTAGTTTCTCATCACACAGGACAGCATGAAACTTTCTAGGCTGTGGACAGTGAGGAGCCTAGAGCAAGAGGGAGGGGAAAGAAGTTGGACATCCACAGGGGATATTGCATATTCCCTTCTAGTGTTGAAGGAAGTGGGTAGCAGATTCCTCTTAGATGAGTATTAGACATAAGGGCCAAGAGAGGTTAAGATTCCCATCCACCTGGAACCTTGTGGGGAGTCCGCTTTGCAGATGCTTGTGGGAATAGCAACAGGAGAACCACAGTCTGAACTAGTACCTTTCCCCTCCGATCCTCAACCCATCCTCTTCCCCAAGAAAATCCTTCAGCAGGGCATAGAACAGCTCTAGAAAAAGTTTGTCATTTTCTAAAGGCATCAAGAAGAGAGTTGGAAACAAGTGGAGGATGTGGAGCATCCGAGGATCCACAACAGCAGCCAGAACCAAGGGTAAAGGTTGAATCGGCAAGGCCTTTTCTCCTTTTGTCTTGGTCTTTAGCAGACACGCCCATGTTTAATCAACTCAGTCAACAAACACATTGAGTGTCTTCCATATGGCAAGCAGATTATTTTAATTTGTAAGTTTAGCTTTCGTTTGTAAACTTAGTTTTAGCTACCATTTACTTTATTGTTATGTGTTTAATGTTAATTGAACATATCACTGTCTATATACTGGATGGAGCATATGCTCCACACGATTCTTACTTATGGATGGATGTTAGGATTACAATTAGAAGTAAACAAAAGCATTCACACCCACACAAACACACCTACCCCCCAAGACGTGGTAAAGATTGATGATACTAAAGCAAATGTGTAACGGAATAATTGAGAAAGACTGTGCTCTGTAAAGTAACGGTGCATCTCTTCAGAATCATTGACTGAAAAACAACTTCGTGAGAAAAACAGTATTAATACTACTTCTTTGTTTAGTGCTTCTGATATCTTTTGGGGGAAGTCAAATGGAACAGATAACCCAGTGAAACCTGCTGCTTTGCATTATTATTAAGCTCATATTTGCAAGTTAATCATGTGTGATAAGGCTAAAATGTAAAAGCATTTGAATCAATAGCTCCTTCAGATGCTTTTCTGATAAAACTGCTTCATCTTTTCTTTTCTAACCAATTAATTCATGCAAGTGGAAAGATTAAGAGAAAAACTTGTTTATATTAGGAGCAACAGAATCCAGTGTATTAGACTGCATTGTTCACATCTTTGCAACCAATAAGACTCTTTTAATAATCAGATCTCAGAAACATCTGTCTTAGAGAGAGAGACACTTTCTGGCTTCCATTTACTTGAATTAAGTGAGGGTCAAGAGCAGAGGTTAGGTTACTTCTACCTGGAAATTAATCAGAAAATTTATTTTGCCCTTTGATGTGGTTTTTCTGTTCTTTGTGTCTCTCACACCCATTTTTATCTCCTTACAATTCTAAAGCTCCCTTTTATGCATTGCAGTTGTTTAAAAAATGTGAAGTTCTGGATTTCCATATTTACATAATTATATACTTAAAACATAATAGGGTAGGGCATAATGTTTTTAAAAGATGTGACATCTTAAAATATTCAAAGGCATCATAAGTGACTCTAATATATTGGCAAATCTCAGGCTACAGTCAGTGATATTTCTGCTACAAGAAACCTACTTTCCATGTTGTGTTTTCTCATTTGCAGTACTGCAAAGCTATTCATGCATATGAAAAGGATATGATTCATCTCTACATTCCTTCCTCTCCATATTCCAAACCCAATGTGTTTATAGTTATACATTAAAAACACTGCCATATCTATATATTTATACATGTCTATTGATTAAAATTAGGTATTACAACTGAATAGCAAACTCAAATGATAAGATTATGTGTTAGATGTGTCTTATTACATCATTAATAGCATATCAAAATTGTCAAATACCTTGAAATCTGATCATTGTAACTGACAAGCTTTAGCATGATTTGTCTCCATTGGGAAGCATTAAAGACAGTGAGAGAGAGAGCGCACAATCCTCTAAGCGTGTATCACTGTTTGCTAAACTTGTTTTTTCTGCAAATATTAATAAGATACTTTTTTTACAGTATTCATGGTTCTGAATACTGTAAGTATTCATGGCATTGAATCCTGTAAGTACTGAATACTGAAGTTTCTATGAGCAGAAGCCATATCGTCTTCTAAATTCAGAAAGCCAGTGCTGTTCCAGAAGGAACTACAGTGATTAACTGGCAAGATGAAAAACGGCCAACCTAGAGGAGCTTATCTCCTTTGAATGTTTGAGTATTCTTAACTTACTATTCCAGGAAATTATTTTACTTGAAAGTTTAGGCAGAGTTCACAAAGAAAAATTATTTCTCCCCTTCTCTCCACTTCTAATCCTGTTGCTTACAAAAGCAAATACTATTGCTTTATTCCCAATAGTTTTCTCTCAGAAATATCTCGGCATTTGGGAGTGAGAGAAAGAAAGGGTGTCAATGAATTTCATGGACACAGAGCTCATTCATTATCATGATGAGTATCAAGGACTCCCATCCTTTGTGCCCCACTTTATCTGTAGCATGGAGGAGGAGAAAGAGGAAGCATATGCTTTTCTCTTTAAAATTAATTCCCAGTTAGCCATTTACTAACAGATTATTATGAAGCCCAGAAGACATTGTAATTGCATTTTTCTTTTCAGGGATTGTAGCAGATATTAAAGTGAATAGACAATGGCAGGCATGTAGAGAGTTAACCTGGCTTTCTAGACAAACCACTTGTCCGAGAAGATCAAGCGGCTACAGCGCATTTAGGGTTACAGTCTCCTTCCTTTCCTCCTTATTCTCAACCGCAGTGGAGCTTTTTCCAACGTTGCCATGGTAACACTATATCTGGCTGCTAGCTCTGTCATAAGTTATTGAACTGAGACTGGCTTTTGGTTTAGCAGATAATTAGGTTCTGTCTCACAGGTTCATTTTCCTGTGACTGGGACGTGAATATGACCTACAGCTGGTCTCAATTTCAGTGTCACAGACAAAACTTTAACCCTTCCCCAGCTCCCAAGCACCCTCCTAAGTCTTACTTGTGAGGCAGAAGTCCAATGCCGCTTACTCACACCTCAGAGAGGATTCCCAAGTCCCATTTTATTTTTTATCTTCATCATAACACCAAGAAAAATATGTCCCAGGTTACACACGGGAGGCATTTTGAAAATTAAAAATATATCAACAATATTGTGTGTATATTTATGTATTTTATATGCTACATATATAAAACTACCTTAAATAGTGTCATTTCTCTGCTTTCTTAATAATTTTTAAGTTACATCGAAGTATTTTTTCTTGCAGTTTAGATTCCACAGTATTTACTTTTTAAAACCCCGTTGTCAGGAATATCAGTTTGATACACTTATTCTCAGCTTCGAGGACTGTTTGTCAGTAGATTGATGCCCCCCCCTTCTCTTTTTTCTAAATCCTAGATTTTTAGCCAACATATAAAGTTTACTTTGGTGTCACAAGTAGGTCCATATTACAGAGACCAATGTCACCATCCTAAAAATAGCCAAACATTTACTCAGGGCTTGAATCTTGCTGGTTTGGAAAACCAACGAAGATCTGCCCTTTCTCTAGCACAAAGAAGGAAGCATAACTTTTGGAACAGATATTGAATTCACAATACCCAGAGAGCTGTAAGGTTAATATGAGAATGTGTGTCTTTCTATGCTAAACAGTACAAAGGATCAATGAAATCTATGAAAAGCTCAGTGTATTGCACCTAAAACCTTACCATGAAAGGATAAGAAAGGAATAAGGGAGAGTTGAGGCCATCAAAATTAAAACATGCATTAAAGAAACTCCATAGCTTAATAGGCTGGAAAACTATATCACTATCTCAACAGAGATAGGACAGATTTGTAAAAGGAAAGACTTAGAAGATTCAACAGTTGTATACTGAAACCATCATTTATCTACATCTGTCCACATGCACCACATAGATATCTTCTGTGTTAATCCATCCTTTCCATTCTCAAACTGTAGATGAGAGAGCATTTTGAATGGCAACAGCATCAAATGTCCTGAGCATGTCCCCTGGGTGCAGAGAACTTAGTGGAAAGGGTCAGTATGAAGGGAATTTAAATGAATGAAGAGAGAATGGCTATGTGAGAAACCAAGTTGTTGCCACTAACCTGAGCTTCTTTTAACCTCTAGTCCAAAGTATATAATGCCCAGTGTTCTCTTTTAATGATCAATAAGTGTGTGTTGAATGAATGTGTGGATTTTCCTTACCCTCCACTCTATGTAGGAAGAACTAAATTAGCACCAGCTTTAGGAAGTCTACAAGCATTTTCAATCCAAATTCCTTGTAACTGTCTTCTCATGGTTCCCAGTAATCGCTAAGCCCTACACGTTTGTCCTCTCTTGCCTGCATTTTTGAAAGAGCCTCATAACTGGTCTTCTCCCCTCTTATTACCCACTATAGTCTTTATTATGCACAGGATACTAAACACCAATGTAAAATGCAAGTCACTTGAAGTGAGCACCCTCCTCACAACTTCCCAGTGGTTTTCTATGTAATTAGAACAACACACAAAATACCGACATGCTTACAAAGCCATGTGTGACCTTGCCCTGCCCACCATGTTGACGTCATCACTCCCTTCTTTACACTCTCCACCTTGCCTTTCCCCAGTCACCTGAGCACATGCCCACTGGAGAGCCTGCGCCTTGGCCGGTCACTCTGCCAGGAATGTCTCCTTCACTTTATTCTGATCTCTCTGCTGAAATGTCACCTCCTTAGAGATGCTTTCCCTAAACATCTTAAAAAGCACCTCATTGATTCCCCAACAATGTTTCTGCTTTAAGGTTTTTTTTATAGTGCTTATCACTTCTTGATACATTAGACAAGCAAACAAGTTTAAGCCTTTTCCACTAAAATATACGCCCATATGGGTGGGAGCTTTGATTAGTCGTGAGTATACCTCTAGTGACTAGAACCTAAGGCTAGACCCTAGTAACCATCAATACATACCTGGTGAATGACTAAGTAAGTGAATGACCAAGTGAAAAGATCCAGGCAGAGGGTCTGAGTATTCCAACCTACGTGAAACTAGATATGGGTGTTCCTGACATAATGAATGAAGTCTCACCCTACATGATGAAATTGCATGAACAGGTACAATAAAATTTAGGGACAAAGTTTGTATTTCTGTGGCTCTCTTCATCAGATTGAAGTAAAACAAGGAAACAGATTATTTTTAAGTCATTGCATGAAAAAAAAATCCAAAATAAAGCATAATCCATATACCAGACACATCACACCCCAGTCTTTAATGGAAGACTATTTTCTGTCAAGGGCCTTTTAGTACATCATTTGGGTCATGCAGGCCATACAGACTGTGTCACAGCAGCTCAGCACTTCTGAGGTGCAAAAACAAGCATTAATAACACACAAACAGGCAGGTGTAGCTGTATTCCAATACAATGGTACTCTTAAACACAGGAAGTCAGCCACAGTTAGCCCCTAGGTGGTGCAGAGTGTACTGACCCCGATGTAGAGTCTCCCTAATTTCTCCTCCTGCCAAGTTTTTGAAATGATGCTCGAAAACTGTGGCTCTCTTACCTGCTTCTTTCAAGAAATAAAACACATTGGGGATTGTCTAGTGATGGGACACTCCTGTGGCTGCTTCCTTTTTTTGTCCCCTCTTATTTGTTTACAATTAGTCAGTTCTCAACTCTGAACTATCATGGCCATGGCAGTAACTGGGCCACGTGAGAGCCACACAGTGTACCCCTCTAGGTTCCTAGGCACCTACAGTGGTGTATTGCTAAATGTCTAACAACTGGCTCTCTAGGAGAAAAAGAGAAAAGACAGTTACTAATTTCTGTAGTATATTCTCCCATCATGGCCATTTTAAACTATTAATATGATGTCGCTTAACATGGAGTTGAGAAAAATGGACACAATCGTCTCCTGAATCAGCGTGAGCTGGCTCCAGCCCACAGCAGGGCGCCTATTTAAGCACTGCAATAGCTTTGCTCCCTGCCATGGCAGAGTCTGGAAGAAAGAGTGGTGGTCTTGATGGGAGCAACTGGCTGGATGGTCTCTTGGAATGCCAAAAAAAAATGACAAAGTGTGTAAATGCAAGGCTGAATGGAAAGCCCTTGGCTCAGCGTTTGACTAAAACACATACTCAGTAAAGAGTAGCTATTATCTTCCTAGTTTGTTATTATAAGCAGTAAAGTGAAATGTTTAGCTACAGATTTAATCCAATTTTAATGCCTTTGTGTTAATAATGACTCTTAACATAGAAGCCAAAAAGATAAAGGAATTTTATGTAGCTATTCAGGACTCTACCCAGCTCAAGGTTAAGATGACAACAACATTCTCCAGCCAGAATAAAAGAAGCCTCCACTTGACTGCGGCTCTTCATAGCACTTCACAGGGGTCAAGCACTGTTATTTTCCTTCAGTGTTAAACGGAATACGTTTTAGGAGCAGAGTTCAATTATTGATTGAATAATGGGTTCCGTTTGACTATAATCCAAACAAATACACTCCAGCAAGTTCAAGACCAGGAATGGGCCAACGAAAGGTAAAGTTTTCATTCAAGCTTCAAGGAAGACACTGAGATTGAATTAGTAACATCTATGTCTAATATGGCCACAAACAGAACAGTAGTACAGTTTGGTCCCAGTTGGACAAAACTAGTGAAATAACAGAATATTGACAATAATTTGAGTGACCAGACACCAAAATGAGCATCAGTCTGAAAGAAATTAGTGAAAAAATGTATATGGACCCTGGAAGTAATTAATACACAGCTTAGGACTA
>PVJI01032069.1:0-12558 GCA_004026765.1 Micronycteris hirsuta
TCTGAGATTTAGTCTACTGTAAATATAGTCCCAGTCAACCAAATGACAATGCTATCCTGTAAGTCATCTACACCTCAGTCCAACAAGCCTTGGCTCTTCCTAAGAGCAGATGCTCAGAAGGAGTGACAGAAAGAGCTTAAACGCTGGCCAGAGGGATAAAGGAGGTCAGCTGAGAGCACTAAAGGGAACTGAAAGATGCAGGGGTGGTGGATGTGGAAAAGAACTTCATGATTTTGTGTAGCTCCAGACCAGAACTTAGCATTTTCTTAATTTTTTTTTTTTTTTTGAAGAAAAGTAGACAGCTTCGCTGTTTCCCAAATTCCTCCTATCTGCCCTGCCAGCAAGTTGCATAGGGTGGTGCTCATTCCCTGTCTCTGGCCCTTGACTGTGGTGTTTGCACTACCTGGGTCCTGGCTGACCCCTGCGGTTTGGTTTTTACAGACTGCTCAAGTCTGCTCTCGTTTGGGAAGCCATCCTGGACCACCCACGATGAGTAAGCAGCCCAGCTCCGACACCCTCCCATGCACTCCCCTTGCTCCCACTGCATGCGCCCAGCACACTGGGAGCTTGCTACGTGTCCAAGTCCTCAGCTCTCCCAACTTGACTGTGAGGTCTGGGGGCCAGAGACAAAGATCTCGGCGTCCCCTGAGTCTCCTGCTCAGTGTCTGCTGGACACTAAATAAGCGCTTTCTGAGTAAGGGTTTACTCTCTGCTTTCCTCCTCAACACCGGGTTCAGCGAGCCCGCAGATAGATTTCTTACTTTTCATTACAAACGGGCTCTGAGTACTTCAGATGTCCTTGTCGAAGAACTGCTGAAGGATGACACTTCCTCCTTCATGCCTGGTAAGTTTTTTAAGACTGCAGGGACAGCAGGAGCCTTGCCGCACGAAACATACAAATGAAGAAACAATTTTGCCATAGAATCTGAAGATCAAGTAAAAATATATGGACAGCTGCAATCCCTAAAACTTAGAGACCTTCCACCGCTCTTGCAGTTCTGACTAACCAACAAAGCACTTTTAACAAATATTTAGTTAAAGAGGAACAAACAAAAAGCAGCCTTTGTGGCTTTGTTTACCGGCACCAAACCCCCATTTTTAGAAGTAAATCCAAGGGTAGGAAAGAAAACCAGGATGCTCTTATTCTCTGATTCCCTTAGTTCTCAGAATCCCTAGGCAGGCACATTCAGTTTGCTGACTGCTTTTCTAGCCTGAAATTTTGCTTCATGGTTGAAATATAAGAGAGAACAGCTGGCAGAAGAAAGTGAATCTTGGAACCATCTAGATCTGCCTCCCCAACATCAATTACGTGAACAATAATGGGAAATCACTTACCCTTTCTGGACCTCTGTTTCCTCTACTGAAAGGAATAGAATGTACTGGTGGATTTCTCAAACCCCATTTAACCTCATAATCACAATTCTGAGATGAAAATCTCCTCAAAAAGTTTGGTTTAAAACCTTTGGTACATCTAAAAGATTACATATCACACAGCAGATAAAATTCATAGTGTCAGAAATATTGACTGACACTGGAAAGATTCATATTTGGGGATTTTTTTGGTGGGATTGGGGAGAATTTTTTTCTTGCTGTAGGGATTGCTGCTGTGTGGCTGGGAACTTCTGCAGCCCTTTTGTCACTATAAGGAAAGAGCCTGCCCAATGTTGAAGTATGTATTAAGGAAGTGAACCAAGAGACAGAGAAAGAGTCCTAGGACATTGTTTTTGAGCTCCTGCATTCAGCCATACCTGAAGCAGTAATGTTCCTATATCTTGCAGTTACATGAGCCAAAAACTGTTCCTCCCTTATTTTTTTTTTAGCTTAAGCCCATTTAAAATAGATTTCCCATCAGTTGCAACTGATGTAATATTAATATAGTATAGATAGCCAAATTCTGTGGAAAAACATTTCTTTTTTACAGAAAAATATTGGAAGAATAAACCCCAAAACATTAATGCTTACTGGCATGGGTAATAAGATTAAAAGCCATTTTAATTTTTTTCTGCATACTTTTCAGTATTTTCCAAATTTTCCCAAATATACATCACTGGTATAATTTTTTAGTGTTATTGCAACACACAATAAGCTATGATACTGCGGGACTTTCTGTATTATAGTCTCACCTCATTTGTTGTTCCTTTTAGCTTAGTAACAGTTGAGATTTGGTACACTTTTTGATGTTTCTTGTGGAATGGGTAATTGCTTAGGCCCAAAATTCTGTAACAGGCTGGGCAAACTTTCTGTTAAGAGCCAAACAGTAAATATTTGAGAATTTGTGAGCTGTGGAAACCACTCAACTTTGTTGTTAGGCATGAAAGCAGCCCTAGATAATTCATAAATGCATGAACATGGCTGTGTTCCACTAAAGCATTAATTAGGGACACCAAAATTCAAATTTCATATGATATTCACACTTCACAAAATATTCTTCTTCTTTTGATTACTTCTAACCTCTTATAAATGTAAATACGCATCTCAGCACACAACAAGGACAGGTCCACGTTTGGCCTGAGGAGCAACGTTTGATGACCTCTGCTCTGTGAATATGAGGATATCTGTCATCACATTAGCTTTTGCAGTAACTTGAATTCCTGTGACATTCTGGTTGAGTTTCCCTTAGGAATGGTAATTCCACAATGTCTGGCTTAGTTTTAGCAAGAGTCACGGGTGTGAGTGCTGTTGGTGTTTGTGTCTCAGCGGGCGGGCATTTGTGTTCTTTCACTTCACTGAGATGTTCAGAAGAGTCTTCCTGCTCTCCCACCTTTACAGGGGAGGCAGCCGTCCCACCCCTCCTCTTGAGAGAGCAGCCGCATGGCAGTTCTATGGGGTCTCCAGCCCTATTTTGGAATCTAAGCTTGAAGCTGGCAGACTTCAAAAGGATTTTTCTTCCTTGCTGCCAGATTGGCTGTCTATTTCATAGTGATCCCTGAGTGGGACAGGTTTATTGCTCTGTCAAAAATATGAAGTAAATCATCAGGCAATGGCAATTCAAATCTTTTTTTTTTTTTTTTTGGTATTTTTTCCATCACCATTTAAACCCCTATTTCCTCCTCCACCTCTACCCACCCCCACCCCCCACAATCAGCACACCATTGTCCATGTCTGTGCGTCCTTTTCCTTTTTTGCTGGAGCCCTTCACCCCTAATCCCCTCCCCCAGCACAATCAGCTGCTCCCTGTCTGTGGGTCTGACTCTGTTTTGCTTGTTAGTTCAGTTTGTTCATTAGATTCCATGTGTGAGTGAAATCATATGGGATTTGTCTTTCTCTGACTGGATTATTTCACTTAGTATAATGTTTGATTTGGGAACATCTTTGAAATTTCATCTTAAGAAGGAAGAGAAAAATGGAAGGGTTTGTGCTGATGGGTATCTTGGTGCGTCAGTTAAGAATGTTTCCAGCTGTGACTAACGACAGACCTGAATTATGGCGGGTAAATGAACCAGGTCACAGGGAACCAGAGGCAGGTATTGTTGGTGCTGGTCCCGCTTCTCTATGCTGTGACTCTCTTGGTCTTTCCGACATGGAGGCTGTTGTAATTCTAAGCACTATTTTCAAATTCAGGGAAGAAAGAAGGAGAAGAGACAGGACCAGCTACATGTATCCTCCCCAGAAGCCCTGGCAGACAACGGCACAGGTAACAATGACAGGAGGGCCTCATGTGACTTCCCTGATGGCAGGGGAAGCTGGCAAGGAAGGATCTAGCTTTTTAGTCCCTGTGGTTGGGGGTGGCAAAAGAAAGCAAGTTAGGAAGAGCTGTTGGGTTGGCGTAACATTTATGTGATACTTAATAATATGGAACCATGGCAGGTGAAGATATTTTACCCTGTGCCAGTGGAAGGGCCACTCCAGGAAGCACAAACTTCATCTGTCTTGTGCACTGAGATATCCCCAGCTCCTAGCACATTGCAATCACTCAGTAAGTATTTGCAGAATGAATGAACACATGAGTCAATGACAAGAGCTATTGGAAACTCATTGTTGGTATGATCTATTCTTTTTCTGGATAAGACACCAACAATCCTTTGGTTCACTCTGTTACAAGCATATATTTGCAATATAGTTTTCCTATAAGTCAGTTGGGCAACTGCTCAACTAGCTGCCTACTGAGCAGCCCGGCCTCAAGGAATAGACAAGAGTCACACAAGGTAAGTATGCTATTCACTCCGCTTTTATTGAATGCAGGTTCACTCAAAGTAGAACATCAACATATATTAATATCCTATGCACACTCTAACAATCTAAGAGGACTATAACATACACATATACAGCAATCAATGGTGGATAACGAACTCAAGTCCCAGAGTCTCAGTCTGCAGGTCCAGGAGACAGCATGGTGGGCAAGGGAGTCATCAGCGTCTTGCAAGGAAGAGCCTCTGGAGCCAGGTGAGCAGCAGGGCAGACAAAGCCCTCAGTCCAGCAGGGCCATTGGCAGCTGGTGCCAAGGGAGATCAGCACAGTGTGGAGAAGTACCCTGGTGTGTGGAGCAGCAGTGGCCCGGAGACTGCCTCAGTTATATCTTGAAAGTGATATACTCCACCCTTCCAGGTCTTTTTATAAGTTTCTTGGCATCCCTGATGGCAAGTGTGGAATTTCCCCAGGAGCCTTTCGATGGGTGGTTCCGCACAGCAGTGGACATGCAGGGTGGGTCACCTTCTTTCAGGAAACACTCACCATTCCCTGGTTCTGTGATGTCTTAAGTGGATGTCAATCACAGGGGCCATTAGAGCATCCTTAGTGCTTCTGGTCAAGAAGGGGCCAATGACCCACAAAAAGCTAACAGGAACCTTCTCTGGATTTGGAATATAGACATTAGAATAAAGAAGTCACCTTTCATGAGGGTTGCTAGTGTAGGGAAGGGAAAATAATCTTTTTCCTTTACTCATCTTTGGTTCCCTATTTGGGGTCCTCTGAATTAGAAATGTGAAAGACAGATTAACAGGAGAAGAATAAACAGAAGTTTATTTACAAGAGCATCACTCATATACATGGGAATGCCCAGCAGGAAGTGACCCAAAGAGATGTCTAGAATTTGGGCTTATACACTATCTGAGGCTCAACAAAGAAAAGGGATGTTAGGCTTCTGGGGAGGAAGCCAAGGTATGGGAAGGTGATCAGGAAAAGTATAGTAAACAAGATTTGTTTGGTCAGGTTTGCTGTGCATATTTAAGTTAGTGCCTTCTCCATTGATAAGAGTTAAGATTCCTCCTCTTCCTGGTAGAGGAGAGGGAGACAGTTTGACAAATGGAAATTTATAAATATAAATTTCCTTTACAAAAGGACAACTTGTGTCTTGTTTTTAGAGCTTTTCCTGTGTCTGCTGATTCTCAACAGAATTTAGCTCAAAAGAGTCCTTTTTGCAAAGAGGCATATTTGGGGGGGCAGGGTCTGGTACCCTTCATTCATCAGGAAGAATCTGCAGAGAGAGTGGCCGCAGCCGGCTCACGGTGTGGAGTACGATGCCAGGTTGACCAAGGCTGTGGAGACAGAGACAGAGCGCCTTGATAACGCCCCTGAGCATGGCCAAGGGCAGTCCCTGGATGACCGCCGGGCAGCCAGTCTAGAGATCAGCCGGTGCTGCTGAGACAGGAAGCCAGAGGGTTATGGAAGGGAGGGCTCTGGGGAGAAGAATGGACTTGGTTGTGCATTAATGCATTTGAGCTTTTGGAGAATAATATGGTAGGTACCTGATAAAGCTGATGGTACACTTGGAAAAAGAAATAAATATGGGTGCCTAGAAAACTGAGCAAGTGGACGAAAGAGAGGCGATGAACTCAGGAAGAACACAGTTGTGCTAGAAGGGGGACATCCTGCTTCTTGGCTCAGCAATAAGGGACATTGACATAGTTACAATAACTTTAAAACGTTGCGACTACCATAGTGGTAGAATGGAAGGAGATAAACATGAGGGAAAGGGTAACAGACAAATTTTCCTCTTGTAACAGGAAGTCAAAAGATAATATCTAAAATGATAAAGAGTAGAAAAGGCATATCATTCAGATATAGGAAAAGAACTACCAGACAAACTAGGAAAAGAGCTGACATTTTTAAGCAAGAAGTTTGGGAGTTTTGCTGCTGTTTAAAAGCAAAACTATTCAGTTTTAAAAACCATATTTACCGTATAAAGCCATATATACTATTACTTTAAATAAAGCAAATATATATACATATATATTCATGTTATATTTTTCCACAATGTACATTTCAAAAATATATATATTAAAATATAAGATAATCAGTAGTCCCTGAGAAACCATAAATGTGGGTTATATCAAGACCTTAATAATATTTTTAAAATTTAACCTTTATTGTATTTTTCTCATTACCATTTAGTCCCCTTATACTCCGTCCCCCCGGCAATCACCACACTGTTGTCCTCGTCCATGAGTCCTTTTTCCTTTTTGCTCAGTCCCTCCTCCCCCTAACCTCCCCTTGTTGCATTGAAATGAGTCAGCAAGTATAAACACAAGAAGCAAAGAACATATGCTTCCTTCAAACACAGGTCTCTGTGAATACAGTGAAATTTAATGATATAGTGAGAAATAAAAGCAAGAAAAAAAGGAGTTTTCATGAAAAGAAACCTCTTTATGACAAAATGGCCCAGAAATGCAAGGAGAGATCTTTATCTGGACAGTGGCCGGGGAGCCTCAGCTGAGGGGGAGGCAGCCTGTGAGCAGACAGGAGGCAGGTTTTAGCCCCACGTCCTTTAGAACATCATGTTCAAGGGCAGGGCAGAGATCTCAGAACACAAACATTTAAACATCTTAAAAAATAATAGCTATAAAAGTGTGTGCATGCATGCATCTGTGCCAGAGGAAAGTGAAAAGTTTCCACTTTTCCGGGACCCCATATTCTCAAGTCTGCTTTCCTTGGTGCAGTTCTTGGGACTGTCTCCCTGTAATCCTGCCCCTTTGACCCCAGCCCTCCAAAGTCCTTCCATAATGCGTGGGCATGTGTGCTCAGTTCTGCCTTGAAGGTCCAGAGAAAATCCCCAGAGGGGATGGCTTGGTTGCCTTTATGCCTTGGCTGACCTCCAGAACCATAAGGGGGTGTGATTTAGACACTCCCCCCAAACCCTGGGTCTAGACCACCATCTCTAATCTCACCAGAAGGAGCTTTTCCACTAGGAGACCACATGAGGATAAAAGATCTGAATAACAATGGCAGGCCCATCCTGTGGAGTGCGGCTTATGCACTAAAATATAAATCAGGACCATGTGGTTATAAGTGGCATAATACCAATCAGCACTAGCACATGTTTAAAAAAGGAATTCATTGACTCCATTAACCGGGAAGTCCAAGGGGTAGCTCTGGCTCCAGGCATAACTCCCAGGGTCATTACTGTCTTCATCTCCGTCTCAGTCTGTACCTCTGTCTGTCTCTCCGATCCAGGCTCATGTGATTCTTAGCACACACAATCTCAAAGGAAGATTCTCCCTTCCCCAGCAGCCATAGAAATCCTAGAGAATGGTCCCACAGTCGAAACCACACACACACACGTGCACACACATACACGCACATGCACGCACATAGGCACACTCTCACACACACTTCTGGAACAATCATTGCATGGATGCAGCCTGGATCATGAGCCCAGAGGAGGAGTGGTGGGTCCTTGGGTTAGTGGCCCCTCTGGGTAGGGGACAAGCAGTCGCCAAACTGGACAGGCCCATCTGTTACCACAGAAAGGGAAGGAATCACGGGCAGGCAAAAACTATAGAAATCCATGTTCCTAAAAAAATTTAACTTAAGCTTAACTCTGACTTAAGCATAATTATATACTTAATAGAGTGTTATTGTTGCATCAAGTAATTATCACTCCTTACCAGGAAATCGGTGAAATCCATTGCCAGGAACAAGCCGCTATCCCAGGCCTTTCAGATTTCCTCCCTTTGTCCTTCTAACCCCACAGCATCTCGTAGGCCCCATTCATTCTCATGAAATCGTATTCCTGGTCATCTTCAGAGCTCTTCCTGCTCATACGGCGGCCTGGGATTTCTCCTGCTCTCTGTCAGCAGTTGCTTAGGGAACATAGTTGAGTTTCATTGACTGCATTTCTCTAAGTCTTGCTCTGCCTATTCTTGCGAGTGTTTGCAAAGCAACCTGCAAATCGTGGAATACAGGAAGTCAGCTTTTCTTCAAAGATTTTAATGATTTTTTAAAAGATTGAGGTCATTGATTTTTGGATAAGGCAGGTAGATCCTATGAGTTCCCATTTATGTTCTTGGACTCAGGATGGTGGATTTCCAGTGGTGGCTGCACACTATGTCCCATCCCAGTGACATTCTACAATGCCACCTTGCCACCCTCCCATCAAGAGGTGGAGTCATACCTCTTCTTGTATCTGGGCCTCTCGTGACTTTGTTGACCGCACACAGCATGTGGAAGTGATGCTGTGCATCACAGGTGATACCACTTCCCCCTTGTTCCCTGGAACACTCCCACTGGGACCACCCAGACGCCCTGCAAGAGGTGTGAGTGGCTGTGGCTGCCACACTGGGAGGAAGTCCTGTTACATGGAGAGGCCCTGAGAGAGCACTCTAGTCGGCAGCCCTTCGTCTTTGCTGCTCCCAGCCCGTGCCATGCACCAGAGTGAGAGGGAGCACACCTGGCAACTAGGTCAGCTCCCAGCTCTCAAGCCACACCCAGCCTTCCCAGCTGAGGCCTCACACATCATGGAGCAGAGACAGGTTCCTGCTCCGCCTTTTCCAATTTCCTGGCTCACAAAATCCATGCACGTAATTAAATAGTGGTAGCTTATGCAGCAATAGTAACTATAACTACCTCCCGAACAAACACGCCAAGGGGCAGACCCAGAGCTTATAGCACCATGGAATTGTTCCATAGTTCTGTGATGCCCAGAAGGAATCCTTGTGGGGTGTTACCAGGATTCAGAGACTGACTATGCAGAGCATAGGGTGAGTTGTCTCACTCTATACGCATAGAAACTGAGTCTGTGACCTGGGAAGCTGCATCAAACAACAGTCCTTTTCGTTAGGGATTGGAGGCCTAGTGATCTAAATAACGTCAATCCAGGTTGGCTGGAGTAGCATAAATTAGAGGCAGGTGCATTGTACTACGTAACGCCTTCCTCAGGGAAGTACAACTAGAAAGTTCATTAACCATCCCTGTCTGTGCTTCTGTTTCAATATATTAAGAGCCACTCGAGGTAATGCTTCAGGCATGGGAGCTACCTGGGCCAAAGTGACAAGTTTGCTCTTTGCATGGGCCAGTTGACTTCCATGGGCCCAAGGTGAGAAATTTAATGTGTATGCCACAGGTTATCTGTCTTGGAAGTACATGTATCAGCTCACAAAATGAGCTGAGCAGGGAGGCCTAGGTTAATGGGGACCAGATTAGCTTTGTCAGTAGGTCCTGAGACTCCAAGGTCAGACGCTACATATGAACGCTGGTTTCACCTCTGGCTCACTCTGCAACCTTGGGCAAATTGCTCAGTCTTCCTGAGCCTCAGGTTCTCAGGTGGAGCACCAGGCTCACAGTAGTGCCTCCAGTGTCGGTGTTACAGATGGAATGAAGTTGTGCATGGAAAGCACTGAAAGCTTGCCTGGCACATGACAAGCATCCGATCATGTGGGCTCTGATAATGGATGCGACGTAATACTATGTGGTCCATATAACCATGTTCTCCTATAAATCATAACAGTGCCATGGCTAAGAGAGGTAGGCTCTGCATCCAGAGCACCTGGGTTCAAAGATTGACTCTAACATTTGGTAGCTGGGTGAGCTTGGTTATGCCACTTAAGCTCTTTATTGCCTCAGTTTCTAACTCTGCAAAATGGGAACAAAAGCGGTGCCTACTCATAGCGGTGATGGGAGTTAAGTTGCGCGAAGCATGGAGCCCATACCTGGCACGTGGTAATAAATGTTAGTTATTTTTACTATAAACAAGTCCTCTGTTTTATAATTTGAAGCCTCCCCGGACTCTTACAAGCTCGGAGTTCGCTGTTAGATCTGAAGGGATTGGCTTAAATTTAAGGCCAAAGATTAGGGTGGTAATGGTGAAGCACTGGCTTCCAGCCTGCAGCCTGCACTCACGAGGCCACAGAAACACTAACTGAACTTGCAGGTCTCGTGCTTGGCTCCTTCATGAGCATTGCCCCAACTCAAAAATTCCACACTTCTCCATTCAACAGTCGAAAAAGGCCCACAGTTATGATAAACAATCTTTTTTTTTTTTAAAGATTTTATTTTTTAATTTATTTTTAGAGAGAGGGGAAGGGAGGGAGAGAGGGAGAGAAACAGCAATGTATGGTTGCCTCTCACATGGCCCTCACTGGGGACCTGGCCCGCAACCCAGGCATGTGTCCTGACTGGGAATCGAACCGGGACCCTCTGGTTCCCAGCCCGCGCTCAATCCACTGAGCTACACCAGCCAGGGCATGATAAACAATCTTAATACTTAAATTGGTGCCACATAATACACAGCCAGGATCAAAGAAATCCAGAACCCTGGCCTTTAGGAAGGGAAGATCCCATGATTGACCCCCGCTATTTCCCCATCTCCCTTCCCATCTCCCTCTTTTTTTCTTCATTGTGATTGAGATATGATTGACTTACAACGCTGTGTAATTGCAAGGCATACAACCGGTGGGTCTGATGTACTTATGTGCTGCAAAATGGTTGCTCCCATAGGTGAGCCAACACTTCCATCGCGTCACATAATTACCATTTCTTTTTTGTGGTGAGCGCACCACCTCCCCTCTTTGCTCGCATAATTGATACCTTTGCCCTACTCCTTTTCAGTCTTCCACGTTTCTTCTTTATCCCTAAGAACTAAAGAGGGCACTGAAATAAGGGCACTGCTTTCCTGACCCACGTCGACAGAGGTCAGAGTGCTTCTCTCCATCACACATCTCAGACCGGTTCAGGAGGGAAGCGAGTTCAGGCTCAGAGACAGAGATGGAGGATGGTTGGTAACAGCCTCCCGAGTGACTTCTGAATGAAGAGGGTGTGGAACCCAAGTTTCATGTGGTTTTTACTCTCAGGTTGGCAGCTTGAACTTCTACCTCCTGGTGAGCACGCCCACACCCACGCCCATTCCGGATCCACGCGGCTGCTAGTTAACCTGTGTCTGCTCCCCAGCGGGAAGCTACTGTTCTGGCCCCACCACCTGTCCTTTGCCAGGAGAGCAGCTTGGGCAAACGGGAGCACTGGGCAGGAGGGGCAGGAAAGAGCCCTGGTAGCCCCCGGCTGAAAACACTGGGCAGCGATGAAGGCCCTCAGGCTGGTGTGCGACAGGCAGGCGCAGGGAGCCTCACCCTGCAGGGCCCACAGGAAGCCGGGGAGGAACTGAGTTCGCCACACGAGGCACGCCACGGGCTCTAACAGCTTTGCTTTGCAGCGGAGTCTCACAGCATATTTCAGCAGCCACTCAAAGAGAAGCCATGACGTAAACTGTGGAGTAAGTGTCGCTCCCTCCTGTTGCTAGATAGCCTTATAGTGAAGCAGGGAGGTTTTTCTTTCACGTGTTTCTCTTTCTCTGCCTCCCTAAAAAATAACAGTAGTTTGTGGCCGTATACATTTAGGGGTCCTTTTCTGGGGCTGATTTGAGGCTTGTTATGGCAAGTTGGGCTCAGTCCCCAGAGTCACTCCTCTGCGCCTCAGCTCCTGTGGCTGCCTCCTGCAATCGCCGGGGCCTTCCGCGGGCACAGACAAAACTCAGAGCAGCACGTGTGTGGGAGCACATGTGCTCTCGTGCCTTCTTTTCTTTTTGACCTTTACCTCTGCAAGTGAAAGGCTTGAGAGTTGGAATAATGCGGGGCTTGTACTAACTACAACTCAAGGATTTTCTGGTGTAATTCACTTGTGTAACTTGAGAGGTCTGAGGCAAAGGGGCAGCCTCTGTGATTTGCAGACATCTTCAATGGAATAGGGGGAGTCCGAGAGCCAGGTCATTCCCCCGTGGTTAGCTTCCTGGGAGAGCCCCACAGACCTGCAGCTTCTGCAAGGGTGGTCTTCCATCTCTGCTGATGGAGAAAAAGAAAAGGGAGGAGAGACTTGAGGTGTACCAATGAAGGGGAGAGAGCTGGATGAGACCTGGCATGTGGGTGCCCCCCTCCCCTCCTCCGGGCCAGGTTTACAACAGTGCAATTTCTCCAAGGGTTAGACTAAGGCTGAAGTGTGGAAAAGGAAGGGACCAGGCTCACCTTAGAAACGATGGGCTTTGTGGGCAAACTGTGCCTGTAGCCAGTGCTGGTCACTTGTGATGCTGTGTTTGTTGAATGACTAAATACAGAATCGAGAAAGGGACCCAGGTTCTTCTCAGTTGAAATATTCTCTTTGAGGTTCATGCACTCTCCTTGAAGGTGAGTACAATGCTGACCTGAAGTTCAGGTTCTCCCGCAGGGCTGTTTGCCCTCCGTAGGGGGGTTCTCTTTCCCTCTTCTCTTTTAAGAAGGCAGGTTTGGGGAAGTTACAGGCACTAAGGGGTCTCTCTGCCACTTCCTCCATGTTCTCACTTGTCCCCTCTGTAGAGTGGTTGACAACCTGGTGTTTGGGGTGGTGGCGGTGTATATGACCCACAGACCTGGTCCTTACCTC
>PVJI01032070.1:0-12559 GCA_004026765.1 Micronycteris hirsuta
TATATATATATATATATGTATGTATGTATATATGGAATGGAATATTACTTGCCCCATAAAAAGTGTGAAATCTTACCATTTGTGACAACATGGATGGACCTAGAGGGTATTATGCCTAGTGAAATAAGTTAGTCAGAGGAAGACAAATACCATATGCTTTCACTTATATGTGGAAAATAAAGAACAAAGTAATGAATAAAACTGTAAAGACTTACAGATACAGAGAGAGAATTTGCCAGAGGGGAGGGGCGTTAGGGCACTGGGCAAAAGAGATGAAGGGACTATGAAGCACAAATTGGTAGCTACGAAATAGTCATGGGGAAGTAAGTAAAGCATAGGAAATACAGTCAATAATATTGTGATAACTATGTATGGTGCCAGGTGCAGAACTGGAAATATCGAGGAGAACACTATGCAAAGCATATGGTTATCTAATCACTAAGCTGTACACCTAAAACCAGTACCTAATAAAGAGAGAGAGAGAGAAAGGGATAGATGATGCAAGTGGTACGAAGTCCTGATAATTCATGTTATCTAGAGGATGACTATGTAGGGGTTGATCATACTATTCTCTTTACTTTTGAATATGTTTGAAAAGATTCGCAAACATTTTTGAACAAGTTGCAGAAAACATACTCCATTTTTATAAAATTCAAAGCTAGTGTGGTGGGCTCTATGATGTGCTACCTAGGTAGATCCCAGCCATCAGCCCCTTCAGAGAATGCCTCAACTGCAGGGAGCTTTCTTGCCCAGGGTCATGCCCTTCCTACGGTGGCTAGGTCCAATGACTGAATAATGTGGTAGTATAAAGCCCGGGCCATTTCGGCCCAACTTGGGACAACACAAAGCGCATTGTTGCTCCAGAGTGTCCTGTGCGGTCACCTAAGGCAGTTGTTGGGCCTGCATCTCAGCCTGACACATCTGTCTGCCTGATCCTGCTTCCGGACCCTCTCTTTCCCAGATGTTGATCCCTTAATAAACATCGGGCATGCTAAACTCCATCTCAGCGTCTACTTCCCTGGGAACCCTGTTTGTGACAGTTTAATGGGTAGAATTGTGTCCCCCTAAAATTTATATGTTGATGTCCTAACCTCCAGTACCAAGAACGTGAATTTATTTAGAGACAAAGTCTGTAATGAGGTAACCAAGTTAAAGTGAGGTCATTAGGATGGGCCCTAATCCAATATGACTGGTGTCTTATAAAGAGGGGAAATTTGAACACAGGGACAGTTATGCTAAGAAGGAAGATGATACAAACAGACACAGGGTATCTACAGACACGATGGCTGTCTACAAGTCAAGGAGCAAGGCCTGCAATAGCTCATTCCCTCACAGTCCTCAGAAGCAACTAACCCTGCCAACACTTTGATCTTGGACTTCTAACCTCCAGAACCGTGAAACAATAAATGTCTATTGTTTAATGCACCCAGTTTGTGGTACTTTATTATAACCGTGCTAGCAAACTAATATAGACAGCGAGCAGAACTAAACCCTTTTGTCCAGGGATGCATATGTATGTAGCAAAGCTATCCAGAAAAGCAAGAGAATGAGAAGCACATTCTTCTGTGGGGGGATACAGGGAAACCACGGGGAGCATCGTGCGTGATCTGCCTCTTGAGATGGTGGTGGGTTCATGAACACTGGTTTTATTATTATTATTTAAAATGTATTTTATTTGCTATGATGTCGTAATTTGCGTCTTACTCTGTTCTCAGAGACAGTTGCCTGCTGTCAGTAAGCTGGTTCAGAAGGGTGACAAAAATTCTTACTGAGCCAAAAAAAAGTATTTTATATTACTTATATTCTCATGTTTATATAAAATATTTTATAACTTTTAAAAAGGTCATACTGTCCTGACCCATGTGGCCCAGTTGGTTGGGCATTGTCCTGCGAAGCAAAAGGCCGCCGGTTTGATTCCAGTCAAGGCACATGCCTGGGTTGCAGGTTCAGTCCCTGGTTGGGGCAGGTTGGGGTGCATACAAGAGGCAACCAGTTGATGTTTCTCTCCCTCTCTTTCTCCCTCCCTTTCCCTCTCTCTAAAAATAAATAAATAAAATCTTTTTTAAAAAAGTCATGAAAAAATCTGTCTGAATTGTGGGAACGTGTGCAAAGTTTTCTTGCAGAGTTTGGCATTACAAGATAAGGAAGTATGGACAAACACAGAAATCTATTCCCTTTATAGGGACTGAAGGAGATTTTCCTTGGTAATACTCACTTCTGGTCCTTCTGGGCCCCTTACTTGGCTGGCAGAATGTGTTAGAGGGACGAAAAATCCCTGCTTTCATTTTTAATGCTGCAGGAAACATGTTGCTCCTGTGACCTCAATGTTAAATCAGCTGGCATGACTCATTTATATAGCATTGAGAATGAATTCAGCAGATTTCTTTAATTCCAATTTTGACTTCAGAAAATAATGTTCTTGACCTCATTCTACATCTTGCTGGAAAATAGGATTAATGTTTACCTCAGAACAGTAATGTGAAGCTTAATGTTTCAGTGGAGGTTTTTCATGAAAGGTGTTCAAGAAATCCAACCTGTTTGGGCTGCAACTGAGATTGACTATTTTCTTGTTTAGCTAAACAGGAACTCTATTTTGTTCTTCCTTTAATACCGGCCTGGTGCCTGGTACTCTCGCGGAGGCCAATAGTCCTGGCCTTGTCACCCTTTGGGGATGTTTACTAGAGTTCTTGAAGCCATTGCCAGGTAGGTCACTGCCCTAGCTCCTTGTGTGGTGTTGCCCCGCTGGAGGGTATGCCTTCCTTGCTGCTCAGGTAACGAGCCCTTCTTCTGCAACTAACACTTTCCATACACAGGAGGATTGCTTAGGGCCTAGCAGCTTCAAAAAGGCAATTAGCATAAAGTGGGAAAGCAGTCCAGTCTCAGGACCTGGCCACCAAAGGAACTTTAACTCAAATTACACATCTCAATGTTGGGAGCAGGGAAACAATGACGAGGAACAATTGCTTAGTGGACATTTAAACAGCAATCATGTCTCTTTTTTTAACCCTAAGTAAAGGACACACTGAAGCTCTTCTCAGAAAACAGGTGGGATGGAGGAGATTTATTTATGATTTACTGGAAGCACAAAGAGAAGCTTTTATTGTTGATAGCTAGGCTGGGTGGACGCCAGGAGACATCCCAGAGGAGCTGTGCTGCCAAGCACTGACACACAAAGAAAGCTGACCTAGTCCTTTTTCATGCTGACTGCCTGCTCAGAAATTACATCAGAGGGCGGTATTGAAAGACCTAGTATGGCTTAGAACAATTATGGAGACTTTAGAGAAACCCTCATTCTAAGGAACCATTTTAAGGGAGATAGAGAAGCAGTATATTCATTAGCTTTGTGTGGATGTGCTCAGCTCATGTACAGAAATTGCCCTGAGACAGTTCCATGGCTAGCCATTCAGTATCAGCATCCACTCTGTTCTTTTGAAACTATGAATTTAAATTCAAATGTCACTAAATGCTTTCTAGACAACAACAGCGGGAAAAACTGTAAGGAGCACATCATTGTAACCAATATTTTTAGGCTTGGAAATACTTCTGAAATTCTGAACTGAAATCAGAGGGAGAAGGGGACCTGGTGTGACTGCCGGGAAGGTTCGAGGAGAAGAAAGGGGAGGAGGGGAGAGAGAAAGGTGGATGGGAAATAGTCATCTAAAGTGCAGAATAATGCATAGATTTTCTTCGACTCAACAGAATCAGAAAATACCAGGGCTGAAAGAGCTTTAGAGACAATATCCCTGTCCCTCACTCTCATCTTACTGATGAGGAAACTTGGGCCAGAAAAGTTCAGTGACCTGTCCAAAGAGGCAGAGCCAGGTTGGTGACAGAACCAAGCTGGATGCCAGGTGTGCTCACTCTTCTTCTGATATCCCTGGCCTCCGACCACATTTGCATATGATGCCCACCTTGTGCAGCAGCTGTGGCCTCTCATCTATCACTTTAAGAGGTTCTGGACAAAGGGCACCATCAGCAGTAGATGGGATTGTGATTCAGTGCAATTGCCTTCTAGCTACCATGTCTTGCATCTTCACATCCTAAAGTAAATAAACCAATTCCGTTTTCCAATCAGCCCTTACATTTTAATCTTTCATTTGGAAAACATGACACTTAAATGTAAGAGGAAAAAAACCAAAGAATTTTTTTTGCCAAGCAATTCACATTCTATGATATTTTGTGATGGTATGGGTGACTGTCTACGCAGTAGCAGCTGCTGTAGTCTCATATTCCTTCCCCATAACGATCATTTATTTTCTCCATTGCAATCTGAGTCCCAAGGATTTTGCCAGGATGCTTCCGGGACTCAGGCTTAGGTTCTTCCAGATAAAGAGGTAGAAGCCATTTGGTTTGTAGCATATTGGGGGAGGAGCATACATGGTAATTGGTATATTATAAAATATAATAATAGTGTGTGTCTAGAGATCTGCCTTGGGTCTTTAATTATCTTCTCACCTTTATTATTGCCTTGTACTTTACTAGACATACTGTCGCCTTAGCTGCCAGCAGGCCAGTTTATGTTTGTTCCTTTGAGGTATATACAGGCAAACACAGAAAACTACACAAATGGAGACTCTTTAGTACGGATTCTTAGCAGACAATTGGTGCTTGGCACCCAGAATACTCTAGGCACCTGAGTTCTATCTTGCCATTTAATGCCCATCCCTTGTTTCCTTAGGAAGTAAGGGAGATAATCCCCTTGATTTCCTCACTGAGCCCCAGGACCCAGGTGATGGAACAGATGGAAGCAATAATAAGATCCTCCTCAAAACTTGGGAAGTAAAATTATCCTGATAAACGTTTAGAAATAATTATCATCTGTACAAACGCACCTTTCATGCCCAAACACAAAAGTTTCAGATTATTTTATTTATTTTTATTTATTCTTAGAGAGAAGGGAAGGGAGAGAGAAAGAGAGGGAGGGAAACATCTATGCGTCAGAGAAACTGATCAGTTGCCTCTCGCATGCACCCTGACCAGACCGCAACCCAGGCATGTGCCCTGACCAGGAAGCAAACCAGCGACTCTTCACTTTGTGGAATAACATCCAATAAACTGAGCAACATTGGTCAGTGCCAGCTTCTTTTTTTTTTTTTAATTTTCACTTATTAATTTTGAGAGAGAGAGAGAGGAAGGGAGAGAGAGAGAAACATCGATTTGCTGTTCCACTTACTTATGTATTCATTGTTGGTTCTTGTAGGTGCCAGGATCAAACCGCCAACCTTGGTGTATCCGGATGACACTCTAACCAACTGAGCTACCTGGCCAGGGCTCAGATTCTTTTAGACATCTAAAAGAGATGCATATGCAACCTACTAAATCAGCCAAAAGTAATTTTTAGGTATCTACTCAATGTTCAGTGATATGCTAAGTAACATAAGAGATAATTTATAGTAATAGCTAATGTTTATTGAGTTCTTACAGTGTGTCAGGCATCTGCTGGGCGCTGCACATGAATTGCCTTATGTAGTCATACAGCCACCCCATATAAGATAGGTCCTTTTATTATCTCCATTTTAAATATTAGGAACTAAGTCATAGAGAAATTAAGCCATTTGTCTAATCTCACATAGCTAACAAGTCGAAGACCTGAGATTTGAGCATAGTTTGATTCCAGAACTTAGGATCTTAAAGAATGTAATTCATGGTTCCCACCCCCAATAAATTTATGATCTAGTTGGGGAAGCATGACTAACACACATTAAAACAGCTGTAAACTATGTTGGATGAGCATATATAATTAAGTGCTAAATTGGATGCTATCAACTGTGAATGCTTCAGGAGTTCAGAAGCAAAGGAGGCATAGACCTGGCAGGCAGGACTTCATGTAGCTGAGTTTTGAATGGTCCCTGAGATGTGTGTAGGGAAAGGACCGCCCCAGGCAAGGGGGTCAAAAAAGTGCTAGAAGCAGGAGTGAGCAAAACCAGTGCAGGAGGATGAAGCAGCCAGCCTGGCCACAGCTGGGTGGAGCTGATGGGAAGCACTAGACCAGCTCTGAGGACCTTTGAAGCAAAGCAGAGTTTAGGCTTGGTGCATTAGCAAGGAGTCATTAAATGCCTTGGATCAATAAAGCAATATTAAGAAAGGGATGTGTTTGGCAGGATAGAGAGGATTCATCCATCTTATTAAAATTTTAGATGACATAAAGCTTGGAAAAACATACTATGAAATTACTCTGAATTGTTACCAATTCTTGTTCCCAAGTTCACTGTTTATTCTGTTTGATCTTTATGATTTATTTATTTATTTTTAATTTTTTTTTTTAGAGAGGAGAAGGGAGGGAGAAAGCAAGGGAGAAACAGCAGTGTATGGTTGCCTCTCACATGGCCCTCACTGGGGACCTGGCCCGCAACCCAGGCATGTGCCCTGATTGGGAATCGAACCGGGACCCTCTGGTTCCCAGCCCCCGCTCAATCCACTGAGCTACACCAGCCAGGGCTGATTTATTTATTTATTATTAAATATTGTATTTATTTATTCTCAGAGAGAGGGGAAGGGAGGGAGAAAGAGAGAGAAACATCAGTTGGTTACCCCTCTTATGCCCCCAACCCAGGAACCTGGCCTGCAGCCCAGGCATTCATCCCGACTGGGAATCAAACTGGCGACCCTTTGGTTCATAGGCTGGCACTGAATCCTCTGAGCCACACCAGGCAGGGCTTTATGATTTATTTTTACATTTATTTCACATTAGCAAATTCTACCAATTTTGTCTCCTTAGTACTTTTTAAATTTACCTGCGTCTCTATACTTCCCTTGCCATTACAGTGCTTTAGCTTGGTCATCATCCTAAGGGTGAGGGGAGGTGTCAGAAAAGCTTTCCCAGAAAGGGTAACATTTTCCCAGAGTCCCAATACTTAGCAAGAGTCAGCTAGATTGGAAGGGGGGAGGGAAGAAGAGGGATGGGAGTGAGGGAGTGGGAAAAAGAGGCAGTAAGGGATAGCTTAATGGACAGAAGAAAGTAAAAAACAAGCAAACAAAATAACAGATACAGAATTTGGTGCTAGACTGGGGTGCTGAAATAAGAAAAATTAAATGTGGCATTAACTTACCGAAAGGGGTCACTGATGGGTGGTAAGGGCCCAAAAATTTCAAGCTGGAAGGCTGGTGATCCTTTTTACAGGATATTAAAACATTTGGTCAAAAAGTCACCTTTTCTATGCTGGGACGCAGGCCACTTCCAGTTTGGTGGAGAGGAAAGGCCCTTGAAGAGATGGCATATGAACTGGGCCTTGAACACACAAGTTGGTCTTCTCGGTGAAGGGAACAAGCTTGGAAAAGGCACAGAGCCTGGGGGTCTGAGCAACAAGGATCCTAAATGCCAGACCAAGCTCTGGAAAGACTAATCTGTTGTTGGGGTGCAGCGTGCTTAGAAATGGACCACAGTAGGAATCGAAACTTAAGGATAAGACTCATTTGGAGCCTGCCTATACTTTTAGAGAAATGTTGAAGAATGAAATAAATAAAAATTTTAAATTATTTTTCAGAATCCAGTGAGAAGTTAGTGCTAGATTTTTAACAGCTTTATTGAAATATAATTTATATACCATATTAACTCACTTTTTGAAAGCATATGATTCAATGTTGTTTTAGTATATTCACAGACTTGTGCATCATCATCACAATTAATTTTTTTTTATCCTCACCCGAGGACCTTTTTTTCATTGCTTCCAGAGACAGAGGCAGGGAGAAAGAGGCAGACAGACAGACAGACATCAATGAGAAACACTGATTGGCTGCCTTCTTGTACATGCCCTGACAAGGCATTGAACCCGAAACCTGGGTTTGTGTCTTGATGGGGAATCAAACTTGCAACCCTTTGGTCTCCGAGATGATATTCCAACCAACTGAGCCATACTTGCCAGGGCACAATTAATTTTAGAGCATTTTCATTACCCTAAAAAGAAAACCTTTTCCATCCCCTCCCCCAGCTCCTGGTAATTTAATGATCACTATCACCGTGGAATTAATAGTTCTGGACATTTCAGTATAAATGGAATTATACCGTACATGGTCTTTTGTGACTGGTTCTTTCATAAATGCTAGATTTGAATTTGAAACTATGATTTGATTAAATAACCAATGGTTAGACTACATATTTTGAAATGTGCTAGGAAGGAGTAATAGTAAATATTTGGAAAACAGTCAGCGGGACAGGGTGCTAGAGTAAGAATAAAGATCCGGGGCCAGGAATCAGAGGTCTGAGTTCTAGTCTTAATTCTGCTTTTAACCAGGTATGTGATCTTGGGCAAGCCAGCAGCCTCTCCGGGCCCCAGATTACCACCTGTAAAACAAGAGGAATAGTTTTAGAACAGTGATTCTCAGTCGTTAACATACAGCAGAATTTCCTGTGAAGCTTTTTGAAAAATATGCAACCTGAGACCTTATCTGAGATGTTTCAAAAGCTCCTAATGTGAGTTCATTGCTTATAAAAGATTAGAAATTTCAGGGCTTACATGTTCGTTTGGTTTCCTTCTAGACTTGACATCCTATGAGGTAAATTTATTTACCAGTGAATTTTGCCTAGAGCCACACCTGTGGCTTTTTAAGTCCCTCTGTCTGTGGTCAGTAATTATATCAAGTGGTAGAACCCTAAGATGATGCTCTGGATGCAGCAGTTGCTGGAGGCAGTGGCCCTGGGCACCTGGCTTGAACTCACTATGAGTCAGTAATAACTAAGAGCAATTTGTCTTCCCTAATGCTTTCCACTTTACAGAAGACAAAAATAACTGAAAATAAGGAACAAACTTTGTGAGTAAATAGCATATTTATGGTGTATTGCTAAGCACTGAAATCTGTGAGAGGGAGAGAGAGAGGGAATGCTTGACATTTTTTTTAGCCCACTTCCTAATGAACAGCTGGTCAAATTCCTAACTTGTGAGGCTGCTTGGATAGAAGTAGTTTTGTAACAGAATAATGCTCACTGAAAGCTTTGCACAAGATGGAAGTGATACAGAACACTCTTTAGAGGAAGTCTTGAGTTCCCTATATTCTGTAGACATAAAATACAATCCTCCTTGAGTACTAGCAGTTCATTGCTCCCATGCCTTTTCATCTCTTGTCAGCTGTCAAACCCCTTCTTGAAACTGGGGAGAGGGAAGCTAAAATTACAAGCCTGGCCTCCACTTAAGCAAAAATAGAGAAAGAAACCTCACAAATGGAGGTGAATTAACACTCACTGTTACCCAAATTAGCCGGAGAGCTGCTTGCTTCCTTCAGTTTAGTTACAAAATCGACCTTCAGTGCACGTTTCTGTGCCCATTTCATAGTCCGCCCCCCAAAGCCTTTCTCTAGCTTCTTTTAACTTAGGCATAAAGTAATTTTATTCTATAAACCTTAAAACACCTTTTCTTGAGTGTGCCTTACCTAATGATTTTCGTGTCTCATTTGCCTCTATCCCACTCATGCCCACACATAGTTTTCTGCCCCTAAATGTATTGTATTTGGTTGTTTCTACGATATATACTTTTTCACATTTTAACACCTCTGAAATCAGGAAGCATCTTACAGCTAATGGTATCTAAAATTCAATGAAACACAGTAAGTTCTTTCTGACTGAGCAGTTTACCACCTACCAGTTACTGAGTGGTGGTTTTCCTTCCAGCCATTTGGCTCCAACTCATAAATCCTAGAAGAAGTCTTGCCTTATTTTTGTGAAATAATTTGATATTAATATTAGTCCAATATTTCTAGCATCTGATATGTGTATTCATAAAAAGTGATATATAAATCTATTTAATCATCCTAATGACTATATAATATTCAATTATTTGAATATATCATAATTTTATTAGCCAATCCCTACTGATGGTATAAATAATGTTCAGATAAACATACTTTGTATATTTATTTAGTTATTTCCCTATGCCACATTTCTCATTTTTTAGTTTTTTCTTTTTTATTTTATTGTATTTTTTTCCAGTAGCATTTAGTCCCCTTGTACCCCTTCCCCCCAGCAATCACCACACTGTTGGCCATGTCCATGAGTCCTTTTTCCTTTTTGCTCGATCCCTCCACCCCCAACCTTCCCACCCCAATAGCTGTCAGCCTGCTCTCTAACTATGAGTCTGTCTCTATTTTCCTTGTTAGTTCAGTTTGTTTATTAGATTCCACATATGAGTGGAATCATACGGTATTTGTCGTTCTCTGACTGGCTTATTTCATTTAGCTTAATGTTCTCCAGGTCCATCCATACTGTCACAAAGGGTAAAATTTTCTTCTTTTTTATGGCCAAGTAGTGTTCCATTGTGTAAATGTCCCGTAGTTCTTTTATCCACTCATCTACTGATGGGCACTTGGGCTACTTCCACATCTTAGTGATCGTAATTAATGCTGCAATGAACATAGGGGTGCTTATGTTCTTTCAAATTATTGTTTTGGGTTCCTTTGGATATGTTTCAAGAAGTGAGATTGCTGGGTCAAAAGGCAGATTTAGTTTTAATTTTTGAGGTATTTCCATACTGCTTCTCACAGTGGCTGCACCAATCTGTATTCCCACCAACAGTGCAGAAGGGCCCCCTTTTCTCCACGTCCTCACCAGCACTTGTTGTCCTATGATACATTTTTAAAAGTAGAGAATAATTACTAGTATTATTGGTCAAGTGCAGCAAGCTTTCCTGTCCTATGTTTTCATGTACCAACTGGACTATAAGCTTAATTTCTGGTCTAATGATGACCTTTTTCTTTATTTATTTTTATTGTGATAAAATATACAGGGGTGGGTAAAAGTAGATTTACAGTCGTTCAAATGGAAAAAGACATACAGGTTATGATTGTTACAATAGCTTTATTAGCCCAAAAGAATGTCATTCACAACTGTAAACCTACTTTTGCCAACCCCTGTATAACATAAAGTTCACCATTTTAACCATCTTCAAGTGCATAGTTCAGTGGCATTAAGTATATTCACATTGCTGGCAACCATCCCCACCATCCATGTCCAGAAGGATAATCTTTTTTAAGGCTGTAGGTACATATTGCCAAATTATTCTATAGAAGCAAGTAATTGCTGTTCCTCACAACAACTTATTTATCTATTAACACACAAGTCATTGAACGTGTCTCAGGTGTCAAGCAGTGTACTGGATACTCATAAGTAGTATATCAGTTAAGACGGTTTTGTTACAAATTACAGAAAACCCAACACAAACTGACAAGCAATAGTTTGGTTGTTGTTTTTTCCTGAATTCATGGCTGAATTTGGCTCTATTTCCATCACTAGGAGTCTGTTTTCATCTCTCTTTCTCTTGCTTATTTTCTCTCCAATATTGCTTTCATTCTCAAACAAGCTTGTTCCTGGCAGTATCAAAATGACTACAGCAACCCTGCCCTCCTATTCATTCCATCCACATCCAGCAGAAAGAGAGAGAGAGAGAGAAGAGAACCCCTCTTCCAGTAACTCTGCAGAGAGTCTTGTGATTTGCTGTGACTGGGTAGGCTTAGAGCTCATGCTCACCCAAACCAATCAGTGAGGCCACAGGAATGGACAATAACTGGCTGATTTAGGTCCGTGTCTTGTCTTCCACCCCGGAGGACCATGGGTGGGAGGAGCCCCATCCAGATCACAAAAACCAAGAGCAGAGAATTAGCAAAGAAAATCAGGTTTTTTGCCAGAAGAACAAGAAGGGACACTGGGATGACAAAAATAATAATAACTCCACTGCCATTGAGGAGTAGAGTGAAAATATCACATGAGAAAACATTATCATACGTTATATAAAAATGCAGGTAAAGAGGACTTCCTAAGTTGGCGGCATAGGTGAATGCACCGTACCACCTCGCACAGCCAAACAAGGGGGAAAAACAGAAATCTACATATCCAAAAACAGCCAGATCTGACAGAAAATCATATTGAGAGGAAGTCCGACAACCAAAGAATTAAAGAAAATACATTCATCAAGTTTGGTGAGCCAGAAGGTGCAGAGCGAAGGGAGAGCGCTCTGCGACTCCGCGGCGAGCAGGTGAGCAGAGACAGGTCCGCGGGGCTGAAGCATACCCAGACGGGGACCGACTGAAGCTCGGTCTGCGCCCGGCTCATCCAGACCCAGCGGGGCCAAGAGACCGGTGGACTCAGCAGGTCTGCATTCGTGTGCAGAGAGAACCTGGGGGAAGGCGGGGCGCAACTCAACAGCGGAGATCGAGAGCAGGCAAGGGGGCGGAGTCCGCGGCCGGAGGAACGCCAGGTCTCACAGGAAAGTTTGCTGGGGAGACTCTCGGGGGATTGGAGCTGTGCAGCCCATCCACCGACCCGGAGTGACACCCAGAGCCAGCGCAGAGGGGCCCGAAGTGCTTGCAGGAGGCGGTGTGGGTGCAGAGAGCGGAGAAGGCGCCATTGTGCGCTCAGGCCCCGCCCCCAGAGGCTATGGTCCCAGCACAACTACCAGGAACTTCCCTGCACAGGGGATCCCCAAGACTCCACCCCCCTTACAGTAACAGGTGCACCGAGGGGGGAAAAATGGCCCAAAGAAAGGGACAGATCAAAACCCCAGAGCTAACCGACCAAGAGATAGCCAACCTATCAGATGCACAGTTCAAATCCCTTGTAATAAGGATGCTTTCAGAA
>PVJI01032071.1:0-12539 GCA_004026765.1 Micronycteris hirsuta
GGCAGGGCCTGGGTCCTCCACTCGCCCAGCATCAGTAGATGTGAAGAAAATCAAAACCGTGCATTCGCCGCTATTGCCAGGAAGATGCTGTAGGTGGGAAGAAAGAAAAGAAATGAGGAATGGTAGTGTCTCATCCTGGGAGGGCAGAGGACTGCGAACCATGAACCTCTCTCTGCGCCTCTCATGGTCCCTTGGGGGCCCAGGTAACAGGCAAAAAGTCAGAGACTAGCCTGGCTCTTAAAGTCTCAGTGGCTCTTCGACGTCTAGAATGTGGACCGAGCAGTCTGAGCTACATCCCAAACCTGATGTAAAGAAACAAACTTTCACGAAGATTTTGTAGGTCCTGGTGTTACAGTCACCTCTCCCATCTCTCTCCTCCCTCCATGCCCGCGCTGAACCACAGCGAGGGCACGGGAGGAGCGCGGATGTAGCCTCTCTGGTCCTCGTCGTCTTCCTGACGCCCCGTGGTGTCCCGCACCACTCACTCCCTCTGGGCTCCCAGCAGCAGCTCTGGTACCGGACGGAAGCACAGGCTGTGTGATCAGCCAGATCTGGACCAAACCCCAGCTCTGCTGGGAGCTGGCTGTGGGTCTTGGGCACGTTTGTGCACTGCCATGCCCAGGGCTCAGTTCTCGGCCCTCTTCTCCTTCTGCGCCCGTTCACTCCTTCCTGACCTTGCCCAGTCTCACGGCTGTGAATAGCTCTTCTATGCAACAACACCCGAAATCACACCTCCAGCCAGACCCCTCTCCGGAACCCAGGCCCAGTGGGCCGGATCCGCGTTCTAATAAAGTGTTCTCAGAACACAGCCAACGCCCACTCACTCACCTGTGGCCCTGGCGGCTTTTGAACTATGACAGTAGAGCTGCAGCGGCAGGTCGCAAAGAGATAATGCATTCTACAAAACCGAAAATGTTTACCATGTGGCCCTTTGCAGAAAAAAAGTTGCTGACCACACACCTAGGAGGTAGTTTTGGAAAGGTCAGCTGGGGTCAGATAGGTAGGGCCGCGTTTTCATGGGGTCTGTGCTGCAGACTAAGGCATTTCTAAAAATACACCCCGGGGAATTCTGATGGAAGGCCTCTCGTTTGGGGGCCCCGAGTGCCAGGCTGAGGAGACGGCGAGTGAAGATGAGCACGATCGGAAAAGTGCAGTGGGAGAGAGCGGCGGCGGGAGGCCAGCTAGGAGGCTTGCGCAGAAGACGGACGGAGGGGGTCAGGCCTGAACCGGGAGTGGAGGGGCAGAGAGGGGTGGTGGCGGAACCAGGGCCGGCTGGTAAAATGTGGGGGGCAAGAGGTCAAAGACGCCTGACGTTCGGGCTCTGTGATCTTCGTGGCTGGTCATCCTGTGTTAGTTTTGTAACTCTGCCATGTTCGAGTGACCCTCTCAGTGACCTTATTTGTGCTCACTTCTAGGTGGAAAGGAAGCGCCACATCGGGAACGACATTGTCACCATTGTGTTCCAGGAAGGGGAGGAACCCTCTCCTGCCTTTAAGCCTTCCATGATCCGCTCCCATTTCACACGTATCCTGGGCCTGGGTGACCACACAGTGCAGCCAGCTGCTGGGCAGCCCCACCGGCCTGGCATGCCCCTCCCGCCAGGCATGCCCCTCCCGCCAGTGCTATAATCGACCTGAGTGTTGTCGTTGTTTGGTGTGGCTACGTCTCGGACACACCGTTTGGGGCTTTCTCGTCAGCACTGTTCCCTCTTCTCTCTCCATCCAGTGGAGTAATAGATGGATTAATTCCCAGGCAGTTCTTGACTTCTACAGTCTCTTCTCTTTCCTCAGGTTGTCTGTGAAACCCGGGAAACTTCCTACCATCCATCAATGAGAAATTCATTAGAAGGATTCTAGTTGAATCCTCTGAGAAACTTGCAAGGGAAGAAAGATAAAATGCCAAAATAGTGTTTCTTTGCTGATTCTAAGCCCCAGTGACAGCCGCTGCGTTGTCAGCTCTTACAATCTGAGAACTGATAGAATTGGTCATATTTTTATTTGCTTCCCCTCTGCATCCTCTAATTTCTGTTTAGCTCACATGGCAGCAAGTCCTGCTGAAGTTCTGTGTGATGTCCAAGCTCAGCTCAGCCAGGCAGGCGAGGGACATGAGCTGGCCCGCCCGGTGGACACCCAGTGTGGCCCTGTCGCTCCAGGCCACAGACCATGACAGGGAGACCCAAGGTGGTACCTCTGCAGGTTGTACATACTTAGTAAAAGGCAACTAGCAGGCATTTTTAGGAGACTCCAGTGAGAATGGTGGGAGACAGGACCCTTAAGACTCATTGCATCTGGAAGTAGGTTGCTCAGCAGACGTGGACTTGTTTGTCGTCACCTAACAATATAGCACAGGAGTCTTTCAAAGTTGAAAATTGCCAGATTTCTTCCTTGAGGGCAGGGAAGGAAACGGAGCGCGCCTGCACTTCCCTGCGGACGGTTTCCGCTCCCAGCCCTGCTTGCTGGGACTGTCGCTCTGTTGTCTGGGATGTAGGACCACGTGTCCCGGCCTGCAGTGGTCCTGTGGGCAGAGAGCCCCTCCCTGGCCACTGCAGGATGGGGAGGGAGGCAGCCCTTTAAGAGACTGAGGGTGCTCATTCCTTTTAGAGTGTCCTTTAGAGGTGCGCTTTAGCTCTGGGGCTTGGCGCATTCGGTCTGGAGAGGGCTCTCCAGCATCTTCAGGGAGTCAGCGCGCACTCCTTCCCCTGAGTCTAGATGTGGAGACACTTCGAGGAGCTTACGACAGCATTTTAGCCTTAGTAAGCAAAGCTGGGCTGGGCGGTGGCAGGGAGGAGGAACCAGAGGGAAAAAGGGAAGCTGGCAGGGGGTTGGTACTATTTTAGCTCCATGGGCCCAATGCGAGCCAAGTAGAGGCTACCCAGGGGCTGCCGCCAGCTACTTGGGTTTGTTTTGGTTTGTTTAGTCTACCAAAGCCAGAGAGAGAGAGAGAGAGGGAAGGTGTGTGTACAGTGGGAATGTTTGAATTGCTTTTTCTCTTCAAAATGTGTCAGATGAAATCTATGACTAATTTCCTGTTGGGATCCCTGCATTTCCAAGCAGCGGAATTGCTCTTTTCGCTTCGTTGGCTTCTCCGTTGCTTAGTAGCTTTATTTATGTTGCTTTGCTGACAGATTTGGAGATTTAGCTCTTCCCCCAAAGGACGAACACGGAGAGAGTGAACCTCTGTCTTCCTGGGCTGTCTCTTTCAAAGAAGTCACCCTGAGGGTGACAGGTGCCTGACCACAAAGGGCAGGTCCGGGATGATTCTGCACCAGGGGGGTTCAGAGCACAAGCCATTGGCTGTGAGCACCGGGGTTATCGATTAATTTCCTTAACCATCACCACAGATATTTTTGCCTTAGTGAGGTATGATCCACAAAATGACAATTACCGGTAGGTACGACGTTGTCATTGATTGCTGGTTCTGACTCTCATGCTTGCTTGTTACTTCAGCAGTCATTTTATGAGACTCTGGATAGAGATATTTCTTGATTGATTTGACATGTTCTCACCTTAGGGAACTTTCTTCAAGGCCGTCATCTCTTCCGGAAACCTTGTTCCGTGTAATGTTCTCCTGTGCAGCAGCCCCAGGGCCGGGGCTAGTTGGGATTTTACTGCACTCTGCAGTGGGCTCCAATCTGACATATTTGACCTTGAACTGAGTGTCCCCTTCTCTAGGCCACATGCTGTCTGTCTGTCTGTCTGTCCTCAGGAACCACTCTGTGAAGGGTGTCATGAGGTTGTGCAAAGAACGTGTACTTTGAGCCAAATAGAGCCAAACAGAATCCCAACTCCCCAACTCTTGTCACTTATTAACTTTGGGGCTTTGAAAAAAGTGTCACCTTCCCATCTCAGGTAATGATGGAATGCAGGTGACGGTGCTAGCTCAGCATGTTGGCGAGAATCCACCAACCTTGTGTCTTAAAACACCCAGTATGCTGCCTGGGATGAGTAGATGCTCAGTGGTGGCCTCTGCTACTATTCCTGGGTGCCTGGCCCTGCCCACGGTGGTGGGTTGGACCACGAAGGACACAGGAAGACTTGGCCTCTGCCCTGAAGCATGTGGGAGAGCTGCGTGGTGCCCAAGGCTCCGGCACCCGCAGGACGCGCCGTCCTGCAGAGTGAATATTCCCAATACATCACATGAGCGACCAGACAGATTTAAGGTCAAAATATCGGTGATGTCCGAAGAAAACAAATAATCCTGCAATGTTCTCTACGTAGGCTGAAAATCTTTTCGGAAGAAAGCGTGCCGCTCTTTGGCCCGCCCTTGCCATCCCCGCCAGTGTTTACAGACCGCCAGGAATTCAGGGACTTTTTGCTAGTGAAACGTAAGTTTGGTTTTGAAACGTTTTTGCTCCTTGTTCTACACCAGAATACCTTTCTTCCGATGCTCCCAGGATGCTGCGTAAGAAAGCATCATTGTTCAGGCATCAATTCTGCTCTGTGTAGTTAATTCTTCACGGGAAACCTATTTAGTGGTCTGGCGGTGTTGTGCGGGTTTTCCCGAGTCCTCGTCTGTACCTACGCCCTCCTCACCTGCAGGAAAGGGGCTTGAAACCTGGGGCGCGGGAGACCAGCGTCACCACTCAGCAGCACTCAGGACCCAGGTCTCTGGTGGGCTGGGTGGCTTTCTCCAGCACCCTCCGAAGCGTGGGGTGGCAGGGCCTGAGGGCGCAGTCGGAGCCTTGCGAGCAGGTGCAGCGGGAGAAGGCAGGTTGAGATTGTGGAAGGGCATGCTGAGGTCACAGCGGGTGGGGCAGGCGGGCCCAGGAGGGGCTGGTGGACTGAGAGCGGAGGCAGAAGCCAGGGCTCAGGAGTCTCTGAATCCCAGCCTGGCGTTAGCCGGAGGAGGGGGTGGGCCAGGTGGGAAACTGCAAGAGAACAGTAAGTGGCACACGTTTCCACAAAGCATTGGAACTTTCCCCCTATTCAGCCCAAACCAAGTCATTTAAAAATGGGCATTTCTGCAGTACTAAGGAGAAAATATCCTCAGACAAAAAGTCCCAGTCACAGAATAAGAGGAAAGAGTGGACGGGCCGAGTGTAAACTCCTGAGAGGTGCCCCCCGGTCTGTGAGCGCTGCCCTTCCCTCGGGACCTCTGTCCGGGGACAGCCGTCGTTAATGACAGTGGACTGTGCGGCTGGCTGGGCCTCGCCCTGGGCTCGCTCCTCACGTTTGATACCCTGTAACCACTGGCGACATCCCTGACGAGGAAGTGCCGTTACTGGCGCCCGTACAAGGTTTACACCCGTTTGACAAGGCAGAGAAGCAAGGCCCCGAGGAGCTAAATAGTTCGCTTAAGAACGTGCAGGTCGCAGCCCAGCTGCGACCCGCACCCGGGACCGGCCTGACCTCGGGCTCCTGGCCTCTGTCACACGCTTGCCGCTCCGTGCCCGCGCGTGTAACTGCACGGTCCACGTCACCAACTCCTGGTGTCCGGTCCGCTAAGCCACTAGCTTTCTACTCCCCGGAAGATACTTCATTAGGCTAAGAAGCTGAGTACTCTGCTGAGGCAATTGTTTTTTTCTAACAAAATGTAGCAAATGTATACATTTACTCCTGTCGAAGGGCATGCTGGTGGTTTGGCCCCAGTGTTGGATGGGTAGGTGGGTGGGTGGGTGGGTGGATGGATGGACGGATGAATGGGTGGGTGCCATGGGTGTGATGGCAGATGGGGGCAGGTTGGGTGCGTACTAGGTCTTACGGGGTTAGGTCTAACTAGGGTTAGGTGTACCCTCTGCTCGGGAAGCCTGCCGTCCAACAGGAAAGGCAAGTGGACATACCTATGGCATCTGCGTTTGTATAAAGGAGACTAGAGAGTTCGTAAGCTTTCTTCCATGAGGAACTACCAGTGGTGGTACTGGGGTTAGGAAGGTGGGTGCTCCTCGCTGTGGGGCGTTTCCTTGAGAAGGACGTTCCTCAGTTGCTTGTTAATATTTCTAACTGCCTCTCTGACTTGGTTTATTTTAGTAATTAATGGTGAAAAAGCCACTCTGGAAACCCCAACGTTTGCCCAGAAGCGCCGGCGTACGCTGGATATGCTGATCCGATCTTTGCACCAGGATTTGATGCCGGATGTGCATAAGGTAACCGGGTCCATGGGCCCCCTCCTCCCGTGGGGTCTGAGTCGGGGACACAGGTCCCAGCAACGAGTCCTGGGTAGGAGAGCACAGGCGCCGCCTTGGTCCTCGCTGTCAAGGCAGGGCTGGGGCCACCCGGCTGACGTCCTCACCTGGTTCCTGTGACAAGGAGGGGTGCTGACTCTCCATGCACGGGAACATGAGTTTCAGAAGCCAGGGCCCGTGGAAATCGAAGTGCAGGCTGGGTGGGGCAGGTGCATTGAACAGCGGTCCCTGGAGTGTCAGAAAGTGCTTTCGGAGGGGACCGGGGGCAGGGTGGCTGCGCTTGGTGGCATTACTCAGCACAGAGCTGGTGGACAGGCAGACGTGGGGGTTGTGGAGAGAGACTGGCACTTTTTTTAAGGTTTTCTAAAGCTGCTGGTTCGCTTGACTTCGAAGCCCCTGCTCTCCGCCGCCACACAGCATGCCTCTGCCCCTGTCGGCTCTTCCGGCCCAGCAGCTGGCACAGACCCCGCGCACCGGGCTGGTGGCGGTGGGGGGGAGGGGGCTCCCTAAATGCTCAGTGAGCGGACAGACACAGAAGGCAGAAACAGGAGCATTGGGGCAAATAGGCCTGTGCCTTCCGAGAAGCCAAAGAAGGAGGCTTGACAAGCACTTGTGGAACTCACAACGTATTTTTCTTTTTTAGAACATGCTTAACAGACGGTCTTTTAGCGACGTCCTGCCAGAGTCACCCAAGTCGGCACGGAAGAAAGAGGAAGCCCGCCAGGCCGAGTTCGTTAGAATAGGGCAGGTGGGTTGTGTTCTGGGACCGCTGTGCAGGGTGTGTGGTTGGGAGTCCCGTCCGAACCTGCAAAGATCGTGTGTCCACACGCTCGTGCAGGAGCACGCAACTTCCCCCAGCTGACTGCGGGAACCGCGAGCGAGATTTCCGACGGGCCTGCAGCCAAGGGTCCGTGCAGGTGTGAGTGAGAGGGATGCAGCTGACGAGGAGCAGGAGGCCGCAGGGCCCGGCTGGGCACCCCGCCCCCCGCCACCCCTCGGCCCAGGGAGCAGGTCCCGTTACCTGCCTGTGGGAACTTTCCGAAGAGCGGGCGGCAGATTTGGGGAAAGGAGGGAGCAGAGTGGCCATGTCCTCACAGAAGCCCTGAATTTCCACCCTACTGCCTGGAAGCAATCGTCACAACCAGGTGGCTGCAAGGCATCTCTCCCCCTTTGCTTACTCCCACACGTATTTCTTGGTTCCAAGAGGTGGCACCACTTTCTGCCTTGATCCCACGTCACAGCAGGGAGAAGCAGGCGAGCCGCCAGCTGCAGAGAAAGATCTGACCCAAAAGTAGAGTGTGAAGCAGGGTGACTGAGGGGAGCGTAGAGGCAAAGGTCACTATTTCCCAAAACAGGTGCCCTGTGTGCGGGGTCAAGACGCCCGCCTCCACCGTCAGACATTCTGGTTCATCGGGTGTCAGGAGGGGTCCGACAGCTGTTTTCGGTACTCACGGTTCGGCAGTACCTGTGTTGATGTGCTGATTAGTGGAAATGACAGGATGCACGTGGGGTCCCTTGTCATCAGGGCCTCACCCTGTCAGGCCGACCATAGGCCCTGCCTTCAATGACAGGGCAACATGGGAGCCCAGAACTTTAGTCTGAAATTACTCCCGTTTAAGTTTTTCTAAGTTTCCAGTCATAATTGTTGATTCTGCTGTCTTTCACTGCCTGATAACACACTTTAAAAGAGATCTCTCTTCTGTAAGGCACTAAAACTGAAATCTATCGTGAGAGTGGATGCTCCACCCAGCTTGGTGGCTTCAGGGATCTGCAAAAAAGAGGTGAGTGGACGATACTTTCAAGTTCAGCCAGGAATGTCCTTTGTCCTCAGTGAAGTTCCTCAGATCCTTAGAAAGAGGTTAGTGGGGCAGGAGGAGGAAGAGCTTGTCTGTTGTCAGAGAGTCCTCGGAGGAAGCCCAGATAAAGCTGGGGAGCACTGAGCGTGAGCCTCCCCATACCCACCGTACGCACGTTCCTTTTCACGCTCATGGGGAGCAGAGCTGCGGACCGGGCCTGGCCAGGCAGACTGGGGCGCACAGTGCCCCCCAGGCCCTGAGTGCAGACAGCTCGCCTGGACGTCTTGGCCAGATTCACTCTCTGACCCAGCAGTCCTGGGGCGGGGTCAGGGTTCTGCATTTCTGACAAGCGTCATGTGGCACCCTGGCCACGGGCACACTCTGAACCCCGAGGTTCTGGGGCCGGGCTTCCAAGCTTCCATGTGCATGCAAATCACCCCGGAGTTTTTGACGCAGGAGGTCGGGGGCAGGGGGCCTGAGAATTTGCAGCTGTAACGTGTTCCCAGATGATGCTGATGCTGTTGGTCCAAGGACCACAGCTGAGAAACCACTGCCCACTGGACGGCTTACTCAGCCAACCAAAAATTGTGTTTCCACATGGAGAAAGAACTACGTGGTAATCAAGAAGAGAAGAGGAAGGAAAAAACCAAGTTGCATATGAACTTACGGTTGGCATGATTTTGTATTGTAAAGCAATACACGTACTTAAGTACGTCCATGTTCAGAATACGTAAGGTAGTTAAGTGGGACAGATTTACGGACAGCACATCACTGCAGAAGTGCCCATTATAAACGCAAAAGAATAATGAATATGTTGACTTCAGCGATAAAGGTATAGATGGTCTGTATTTGCATTGCAGACCCTACACATGGTTTTTGGGAGAATGATGAGCTCAAAATACAATGGATGCAAAAAACCACAACCCAAGGTCCACAAGACTGATAGCAAAGCCTCTTTCCCAAAATTGCAGAAATTCCAGCTGTCTGCTTGTTCGTGTGATAGTGGAATTTGCAGGCTTGCCAGGCACTTTATAAATAACAAATTCCAATGAGATTTAGTAGCCTTCTTTATAAGCTGTTCTGAGGCATACATAAAAATGAAAGTCCGTGGACTGGTAACTTGTTCACCAGTGAACAGCGAAGAGCAAGCATCCATCTTTCGGATCAGTTCAGAACGTGGCCGTGGGCCCCAGGCCACCGCTGGAGAAGCGCAGCTCTAGCTGGCCTCGTGGACAGTTGGCTCCGGTCGGCCTGAGTCCCGCGTGCTGCTCCCAAGAGGGTTCCGTTTCCAACGAAGGGGCTTGGTCAACCCCCTAGGCATCCGGCATTCCGTGAGCTGTGTTGCCGTTCTCAGAGCGAGAGAGGTAACAGTCCTGCGCTCAGGGAGGCCTGAGACCACGCTCCTGCCCTGCGGGATCCGTGCGGCTCCTCACTGGCGGGGGGAGTTCAGCGAAATGGCAAGTGCCGTCCATCCTCAGACCAGAGCCTCTGTATCTCTGACACTTTATACAGGACGTCCTCACGTCCCGGAGTCCCCGGCCCCTTTCAGAATTCATGAGAGCAGCACACACACACACACACACACACACACACACACACGCTGGCCCACTAAAGTGAGCACACAGCACATACACAACATGGCGAATACAGTTCCTGGGTTTCACAGACCGTGAGGCCTCCCTGGGCCCTTAGATCTTCCGGGTCAAGAGCCTGTTCTGCGTAAGTCTCTGAACTTGTGTCCTCAGCTCAGAGAAGACTGTGTTGGTGAGAGTTGGCTTCCGTCTCACCGTTACAAGGCCCGGATGTCTACCTCTCTCTCCCATTTGTCGTGTCTATGGGCTTCCTTGCTTTTTCCTGTTCTCCTGCTATGTAAGTCACGAGCTCAGAACTTCCAGAAATCTTCTTCTGGAAATGCCAGTGCAGTTCATGACCTGCCCTTGGGTAGCCCTTCTTTGGGTTATGTCTTCACTTTCTTTGTGTGATTTTCAGAACAGTCTGGGCCTCGTTTCAGCAATAGAAAATTCATTTTGAGGCACGTGGGTTTCCTAAAGGGGGCGCATACTTCTCTAAGCATGATAATACACACAGAATTTGCCCTCCTCCCACCTGGCACCCTTGAAGGTGACCTCAGAGCCGTCACTTCCACTTTGAGTATGTGAGCGTGCATTCACCGGGTGTGCACAAACACCGACCGGGCATGCAGGCTCACAAACGGCCCTGGCGGGACATCTGAGTGACAGAGACAGTGAAGAGCGAAGGCTTCAGCTTGTCCCTGAGAATCTCCAAAACCTTCTTTGTCCGGTGAGGCCAAGCTCCATGCTCTGGAGACACGTTCACAGTCCTGCTGAAAATGTCCACGATCCTGGAGGGACGAAGTCCAGCTAAACGAGGCTGGCGGACCCCAGGCAACTGCACACAGCCCCAAGGCTGTGGGCGGGAGGGCCGATGCAACGTGTCTGAAAGGAAATGAAACTAAGGATGAGAGTCACGGGGCGTGAATCCATCACGTGGGGGAACGTAAGCAGGTTTCGTCGCCAGCACTTGCCATATTCCTACAAGTGTGTTATTTTCTTTTCTTTAAGATCGTGTTGCCTTGACGGGGTCAGTAAGCATGTTCCTGTTAAGACAGTATCAGCTTCTTGCATTGTGTGTGTTTTAATAATTTTGCTGAATCAGCAACACAGGAATCTAACACCTTTAAGAGCCTTATGTAGGACTCCCTTCTAGATGAACTAGAGTGAATTCTCCAAAAAACAGGCATCCATGGGTCCAACTCCCAGGTGTTAAAAGAAAAACATCTGCTTTTAAAAACAAACAAGTCACCAGTGCCTCAATTGCCCTTAATGAACATTTCCGATACCGGGACAGGTGATGGTGTCAGAGACACGTGACGTCACTCTTTTCCCAGTGCATACGTATTTGAAAGGAGACTTCTTGAGACAGAGAAGTCCAGAGCCCCCGCAGCGCCCGGGCGGGCACCTGTGTTGCTGTTTCAGGCGGGCACCGCGCCGCGGGGCGGGCGGTGCTGTCCTCTCTCTGCAGCACTTACTTCAGATGCTTGTGTTGCCCCGCAGCCCTGGGAGCCGCAGTGTTTCTACAGTAACTTCCCCCACGAAGCCGTGTGTGCCGACCCCTGGGGCCAGGCCTTGCTGGTCTCCACGGACGCGGGCGTCTTGCTAGTGGATGGTTAGTGAGTAACTGCTCCTTCCGATGCCTTTCTTTGTGTGACCTGTAGCACGTCCAAGATGGGTGACCGCCAGTCAGCTCTCTCTTGCTAAATGTGTCCTCAGCCACGGAGGTTGGCAAAGGTTCATTTCCTGACGAGATTAACCCCTTGTTGGCAGGACAAGCAGAGGGAATATTTTCTGAACCAGCCAGCCATGCGTGATAGGTTTGTCCCCCTCCCCGCAGCCCTGAGTGCTCTGTGGGTATCAAATGACCTGCAGGAAAGAATCTTCGTTCAGCCAGTACTTGTCTCGATTCCAGCCTTTACCCTAAATCGACAAGGACATGTTACTCAGAGCCACTCTCTCGGGGACATGCCCTCCCAGAGCTCTCTCTTCCTTTTTTTAAGGTTTCTAATGGAAAAAATACTTGATGTCCAAACCAACAAGAGGCTTAGATAATCCATTTTTTGGAGGGATATAGAAACAAAAAGATTTTGACAGGAAGACAGATTTCAGCTCAATATAAAATCAAACTTCCTGACATCCAAGTGGACCGGGCGGCCTCGGGGGTGGCCAGCTCCCTGTCAGCACAGATCAGCCCCGATCAGACCTGCCCCGGCGAGGATGCTACGGAGGGAGTTCGGCTTCAGGTGGGGGTTTAATTTAGACTCCAGCGCCGCGGGCCCTTCCTGCAGGAGGCCCCTGCGGATTTTCCCAGGCTCCGAATGAATGTTAAAAGGAGCTAACCACTGGTAACAAGTGTCTCCCGGGGGCTTCAGGGAGAGCCATAGGCAGGGACACAGCATCTCCCAGGGACACACCCTCCATTGATGGAAGCAGCTGCCCAGCTCTGGTGACCACCATGATGTGTCATGAGAATCCTGAAAGCCATCACTAGGCGGGTGACAGAATGGCCTGCCACGCAACCGCAGCATCTTCCCACCCTTGGCCATGACCTTTCCTCCCCTCTCAGACCCTGACGCGGCATCTGTGCCAGGTGCCTCCGTAAAGACAAGACAGGTGGGCCAGGCTTCATGATAGACTTCTTTCTGACCGTGTCTGCTATTTCCGATAGATGTTTTCGTTGCACGCCCGTCACATCCTTTTTTAAATTTATATATGTAATCGTACATATAACTAATCTACTAAAAGGCAGATATCTAAAATTCATAATTTAAGAACGTAAATATTTAATTTTAGAAAGTGCAAAACAGCTAGAGCAGCGTTGTGATCTGAAAGGAAATGCATCCTCTCCGAGCCTCAGGCTTCTCCAAAGTGGAGGCCATTCTTTCACGTGGCTGACGTAGCCTTGACCGTGAAAAGTGATGCATGAACAAAACGGGGGCGATGACCATCACTACAACGAGGAAATGGTGGGGATTAAATTGTTACAGGGGTTAAGTGCTTAAAGCAGCGTCTGCGTATAGTCCTCCCTTATTAAACAGCAGCTGTTAT
>PVJI01032072.1:0-12558 GCA_004026765.1 Micronycteris hirsuta
ATATGAAAATCAATAAGTATAATACATCACATAAACAAAAGCAAAGACAAAACTCACATGATCATATCAATAGATGCAGAAAAAGTATTCAATAAGGTACAGCACCCATTTATGATAAAAGCACTTTGCAAAGTGGGACTAGAGGGAGCATTTCTCAACATAATAAAGGCCATATATGAGAGTCCTACAGCCAAAATTATACTCAATGGGCAAAAATTAAAATCTTTCCCACTAAGATCAGGAACAAGACAAGATTGTCTACTATCACCACTTCTATTCAACATAGTATGAGAATTTTTAGCTACAGCATTCAGACAAGAAAAGGAAATAAAAGACATCCAAATTGGAAAGGAGGAAACAAAACTGTCATTGTTTGCAGATGACATGATAGTGTACATAGAAAATCCTTTAGACTCCGCCAAAAAGCTACTTGACCTAATAATTGAATTTGGCAAAGCAGCAGGATACAAAGTCAATATCCAGATACCAAAGACATTTTTGTATACCAACAGTGAAACATCAGAAGCAGGAATCAGGAAAAAAATCCCATTTGATATGGCAACAAGAAAAATAAATTACCTAGGAATAAACCTAACCAAAGAGGTAAAAGACCTGTACTCAGGAAACTACACAGCACTGAAGAAAGAAATCATGGAAGACACAAACAAATGGAAACACATATCATGCTCATGGATTTTGCAGAAGAATCAACATCACCAAAATGTCCATACTATCCAAAGAAATTTATAGATTCAATGCAATTCCTATCAAAGTACCAATGGCATATTTCACAGATATAAAACAAACACTTCAAAATTTATATGGGACTGTAAATGACCCCGAATATCAGCTGCAATTTTGAGAAAGAAAAGCAAAGTAGGAGGGATCACAATACCTGATATCAAACTGTATTACAAGGCCACTGTAATCAAAACAGCCTGGTACTGGCATACAAACAGACAGATAGACCAATGGAACAGAATAGAGAGCCCAGAAATAAAATCTCTATGGGCAATTAATCTTTGACAAAGAGGGCAGAAGCATAAAATAGAATAAAAATAGCCTCTTCAACAAATGGTGTTGGGAAATCTGGACAGCTACATGCAAAAAAAAAAGAAACTCGAGCACCAACTTACACCATACACAAAATTAAATTCAATGTGGATAAAAGACTTAAATATAAGTCATGACACCATAAAAGTTCTAGAGGAAAACATTGGTAGGAAAATCTCAGACATTACACACAGCAACATCTTCAATGATATGTCCCCTAAAGCAAGGGACATAAAGGAGAGAATAAACAAATGGGGCCTCATCAAAACAAAAAGCTTCTGTGGGGCTAAAGAAAACAGTATTAAAATAAAAAGAGAACCCACTGTATGGGAAAACATTTTTGCCAATGATACCTGAGATAAGAGTTTGATCTCCAAAAATATATAAAGAACTCATATGACTCCAAGCCAGGAAGACAAAAAACCCAATTAAAAAATGGGCAAAAGACTTGAACAGACACTTCTCCAAGGAAGACATACAGATGGTCCAGAGACATATGAGAAGATGCTCAGAATCACTAGCCATCAGAGAGATGCAAATTAAAACCACCTCATTTGTTTATGATGGCCCTTCTGACTGGTGTGAGATACCACCTCACACCAGTCAGAAGGGCCATCATAAACAAATCAACAAACAGCAAGTGTTTGGGAGGATGTGGAGAAAAGGGAAGCCTAGTGCACTGTTGGTGGGAATGCAGACTGGTGAAGCCACTGTGGAAGACCATATGGAATTTCCTCAGAAAACTGCAAATGAAACTGCCTTTTGACCCAGCAATTCCACTGCGGGCATTATACCCTAAAAGCCCTGAAACACCAATCCAAAAGAACCTATGCACTCCAATGTTCATAGCAGCATAATTTACAATAGCCAAGTGCTGGAAGCAACCTAAGTGCCCATCAACAAATGAGTGGATCAAGAAACTATGGTACATTTACACAATGGAATTCTATGCAGTCAAGAAAAAGAAGGAGCTTATACCCTCCCGAACAGCATGGATGGACCTGGAGAGCATTATGTTAAGTGAAGTAAGCCAGACGGTGAGGGACAAATACCATATGAGCTCACCTTTAACTGGAACGTAATCAACAAAAGAACAAAGCAAGCAAAATAGAACCAGAAACATTGAAATTAAGAACAATCTAAGAATAGCCAGAGGGAAGGGTGGAGGGGACAGTGGGAAGAAGGGTTTTCAGGAATTACTATAAAGGACACATAGACAAAACTAAGGGGGAGGGTAGAAGCAAGGGAGGGAAGTGGGTGTGGATGGGTTGAGGACGTGGCGGGGGGCTAGAAAATGCAGACAACTGTAATTGAAGAACAGTAAAGTAACAAAAAAGAAGAAATTAAAAAAAGTAAAATTCTTATTCAAATTTGAAAACAATAGACAATTTGCAGATATGCAAAGCCTTGGTTGAATTTTATTAAAAGAAAACCAATAAACAGACTCCACCAAGAATTTATCTGTCTAATGTCTAGATGAATTAAAGGAATTAAATCATAGAAAAGGAAATTTGGGGCTTAAATAGACTGACAGAAAGTGATGAAAGCAATTGAACATTGAGTTAAGATATATAATTGTTGTCAACTAAAAGCACATAGATGTGAATAGACCTTGAAAGATTCTTATGATAAAAAAGTAGTATTTTGGAAATGAGAACTGGAATTTAAAAATTCAAATAATAACTAAGTGGGCGAGTAATGAAAACAACGTATGCCATTTCTCTCATGTTCAGGTATCATACATTCTCAATTTTAATAACTGAAGAAATAGATACTCTGTTTTTAAAATGGAACTATAATCATACTTCTAATTGACTAAAGAAGGGCGGGCCCTGGAGAATTTTGTGTGGGAGACTTGGAAAGATGGAGCACCATTTTGCAGCTCACAGACAGAGCTGTTGATTGCCTGATACACATTCTGGTTCCTGCTGGGTCTTCCTTCAGCTCTCCCACTCCTTGGGTGTGTGCATGTTTTAACCCATCACAAAGTGCCTCCTTCACTTTCTGTGTTCATACTGCTGAGGTTAGAGAGAACAAGAACAGACTGTGGTTGCTGTCTGTCCTCATGGAATCAGCTCAGTACTCTTTGTGGACTTCATGCTCTGGCATCAGTTGTGAAGAGAATAGCCTTCCAGAAACTGCTCAACTATCTCAGTTGTGTATGAGTTCCTATAAAAAATTTTGTATGTGTGTGTATTGTAACAATTCCAACACTGATACATGTATATACGTATATACTATATATTTAGGGATATAAATATATTAGGGAAATGATCTTGACTTGATAATTAATTCAAAGCTTAGCTCTGCCATTCACCTTGTGTTATAATAAACATATCCTATTAGTCTGTGAATGTCAGTTACCTCATTTGTAATATTGTTAAAGAACAGACCTGGGCCGAGGAAATGACTGATATACTATTACCTAATGGACCCACCCTTGTGCTGCAGGGGTCCCCTCCTGCTCCGTACTAGGTTCGCCTTGCATGCCTCCAGGGAAAGACCTCTCGCAATGCCAGAGATTGTTGAAAAGGAACGGGATTATTTATTTAAGAAATTATACAGATTTAGAGTAATGACTTAATGTCTTTATTAAAAATACTAAAGTCCTTTAGAATACTCACAAATGCACAATCCTTCCTTCTCCCCTTTGCCCAGTCCGGGGTACCATATATCAGGAAAAGAAGTAGAAGTCCATGGTTCAGGCAGCCCCTTGGTTCCAGTACCATCAGCTCTGTCACTGCCATAATCTCCAGTTAATCCAAAACCATATGGCACCTTCTTGTGGCCCACCAGCAAGAATCCTTTCACCCCTTTTCTTCCAGGCAAAGTCTCTCCTGCTTCTTAAGCCTCATGGCAAAAGGGAGCACCCCAAATCTGCATGGTCCCAGCTTTCGCCAAAGCCACATGGTCCCAAAAAGCCCTGCATGGCTGCTATGCCTGGGTTTAAATTCCAGCACCTATCTTTCTCTGCAGCACCCTTTCCAATTCCTCCCACAATCAGTTACACATGCCAGCATTCATGTATTCTTCCAGTTTTACTGGGCTGCCATAGTAAGTCTGGGCAGGCATGGCCTCATGGTGTGGAGCCAATCATCTCCAAGCTCTCATGCAGGTGCTGTAACCAGAGGGAGTTGCCTCCCAGTTGCATCATGGGTTGAAGTCACTCCCATTCTCCTGGCTCAAAGCATGGCCACGACTATTTAACATATCTATGAAAGCAGTTAAAGGTTATAAATATGTTAAATGACCATTCTAGAGGTTATCTGCAAAACTTGCTGTTCAAAACAGCTCTCAATGGCCCTCCTCCATGCATCCCATACCCCAGCTCAGACTTGTGGGGTGAGGAAATCTTATATATATATTAGAATATTCTAATATTATAAATATTCTAATATTTCCTGGACACTCTGAGTTCTGGACCCCATTACAAATCCCCATTTGGAGGCCCCTCTGGACTGCACCCTGTTAAAATATGATGAATCGGTACCACTAATTTTTAAGTTAGTGGGGTTTTTTCAAGCTGTGGTTTTAGATCTACTGCAGATTATGCAATCAATATAGTGTATAGTGACCAAAATCATAACAAAATTAAATGGAATGGAATAGACTAGAAAATGTCAATGGGTGCTCCATGTGGTAAGGGTGACATTTTATTTCAGGAAGATGTTAGATATGAATGTATATATGTTATAACATAAAATGTGTTTCTTAGTGGGAGCCAGGTTAAAAAAGCTTGAAAACTAGTTCCTTTTGTAATGATTGAAGAGATTATTCCTTAGATCTAGGCTAGTTGTTTACTCATCTGGACAGATCCGGATGAAGATGGAAAGCCATCAATCACATTCTGTAGCTACTGTGTCTGGCTCTTCCATTCTCTCTGTTTTTGTTTTCCTCTGCTTTCTAATACTTGGGTGCATGCCTGAAACACACAGTATTTTAAGTTTGAATTACTTAGCAGCATTAAAAATTTCAGGGATGAATAAAATCCAGGTTTTTGCCTTCTCAGCAATATTCAGAATGTCTGTAATGTTAGGCTGGTTCTTGTCTCACAACAATCAGTGGCAAGGGAGAAGGGACTGCTCCCTGTATATGGGTATGTGTTTTAAAATGTAGGTTCTATTTGTTATTATTCAGGTATGGTGAAGCCAACAGATCGGGGACAATTGTCATTGAAAAGATAGTTTATTGCTCAGACTTCCCAAGAGGAAGGTGTGGTGTGTCTGTTGGGGGCGGTGGTAGTTGGCTAGGGGAAGCACCAGGTTGGTCGGGAGGCAGTAGAAGTAGAGGAAAGGTCTGGGAAGAACATTTATTACAGTATCTGCCAGCAAAGGCAAGGTGAGGTGGGTAGGCAGGTTTAGGATTGACTAGCAGGAATAATTTTTGTGGGCTCAGGAACATAGTGCTGTACCTAGTTGTCTGGTAGCTGGCCCTGTGGTGGCCCAGAGTATGAGAATCCTGATAAAGGAGATGGTTTGGGTACGAGCTCTAGATTACTTGTTTTGCATATGAAAAGTGTGTTGGCAGAAAAGTCCTTTACTATCTTCAGGAATTGGCTAGCCCTGGGAGGGGCCGCCTCTCCAGAGTCACCAAGGTCCCAACATGTTAAAGCATCAGAAACACAGAAAATACAAAGTTATGATTAATGCAGCCTATAGGATATATTTTGCCCTAGTTTCCAGCCAGCCCTGTTCACTGGTTTTTTATAAGTAGTGGAGTTGGGACTCCTAGCTTGGATCAATTTCCTGCTGGTCTGGTTGGGAAGAATATTTTTTGGCCATGATCATGGCTATCTGATTTTTACTTACCCACTGAAAATGGCAGAGGATACAGAGGTACAGAGTAATTGTCCTGTGTGGGAAGTGACACTGCAGGATGTCAGGCCAGCACCAGCTGCGGAGCTCACCCTTCATGGCTAATGCATTGGGGCTGATGGAGGAGTCACAATGTCTCTATAACCTCTGACTGCAAATGACCCGGGTCCAATGAGGCAGCATTCTTCTGGCTGCATTATCAGTAGGGCTCAACTCCTTTTGGGCAACAACTGTCCTTGGTCAATGCCATGCAAACATTACTCAGGCTTTTTGTTTTTAAGTTTCTAGACTGGGACCAGCACTTAGCATCTCTGTCCAACATTGGGATGTCTGGGGACTAGGAAAGAAGTCAGTATTTTAGGCTATTACTGCCCTTTGCAGTGATTGTCTTAGAGCCTGAAGAGCATAATGAAAATGCCCTTTTCCTCTTTGGTTCTTATTCAGTCTGATGCCAGATCAGTGATGCACACAGAATCTGGTGTCAGAAGGACCTGGGTTCCTATCCCAGTGGGACCACTTCACACCGTGTGATACTGAAATGTATTTAACTTCCTTTAGTCTGTTCTTCATCCATAAAATTGGGTTGTTGTGGGAGCTAAGTAAGTCAACTAAGTAAAGCACTTAGAACCATCCCTGGCACAAAATAAGTGCTCAGAAATATTGGTTGTTATTTTACAATTACTCATCAAATATGTTAGGCCAAGCATGATGCTGATGCTACAAAGATGCTATGGCAACGTCACTGTGCTAAGAAAATGCTGACTAGTGTTGTAAATGTTATAACATAGAAAAGTACAGAGTTTGCATGAAGGAGCTCTTCTTCAGAAAGAGATGGTGTAAATCAGGGGAGGCATTAAAGAACAAGGCCAGGGATGGGGGAGGGTGAATGAGGTCCTTAGGGCACAACATTTCAGGAGGCACTTGGCTGATCATGAGAGTGAGTGCCTGTAAATTTTGCTTCCTGGAACCTCTCTTGCCTCATCTTGGTCCTGGCCTATTCAGAGAGGTGGTGTTAACGTAGATATTTCAGCGTAAGTAGGACATGGCCAGCTGAATATCCCAAGCAGAGAGGAAGGCATCTATAAAAGCATAAAGTGAGAAAATAGAATAAAGTATGCATGCATTTGACATGAGTGAAACATACTATGTATGGCCACCAGGAAAAGTGAGAGATAAGGCTACTAAGGTGGGTAGGGGTGGCACATAAGGACTCTATAATATATGAATGCAATATATTATTTACCTCAAGTTTATAATGAAGAACATTTCTACACACACAAAGGAGCTTGACATTTATCTTTGGCAATGGGAAACCTTGGTAAATAACTTAGTAATATACTTAAAAAGAAATATGCAGTACATAAAAAACACAAGTATGTATAAAATTTTTCTGAGAGGCATGGAAGAAGTCTTGAGTAAATGGAAAAACATAGGTTGTCTTTGTATTGATGATATCACTGAGACTCAGTGTAAACACTAAACCATATGGTCATTAAATTGTTCTTACTTTTGACTCAATATCATCTAAAGGCTTTCCACTAGGTGTGCCTCAGTCAAATATGGGTGATGTCAATCGGATGTCAATCAGTTCCATTTCACTGTGATTTCTGAACTTGCACACAACTGCAGTGACTAGTGGAGTTCCAGGGTAGTGAAGGAGCAAGAGCAAAAACGGGGATGTCTTTGACCCTTCCTTCACTTGTCATATAACACATATGCTCTGGATTTTTAGATGTGATGATGTGTTGGGGAGAGAATCCATTCCTGAGTGAAGTTGGTCAAGTTAGTCAGGTCATTACTTTAGTACTCAGAAACTTGGAACTATAACAAATTTGTGTTAAGAAAGAAATAGAAATGGAACACTTATTGCTTCACATATTGTAGACAAGTTTTTATCTGCCGCCTACAAAGACTCAAGAATTAAAAAAAAAAAATCCAAATAGGACCCATATTTTATAATCACAGTTTGTAGTAAAGGCAACTGTGTTGGTCAACCGTTTGCAGCAATATTTTGTATAACAAACTCTTCCATGATGTGAAAGCTTAGAATCCCCACATTTATCTCATGCTTACTCATCCGAGGCTTTTCTGCCATTAGCTGTGCTAGGTAGGACTCCATACTTTGAGCACCAAGATGAAGGTTGGATTCAGGAGTCGCCATGCGTCCCCATTCTTTTTGGATCAGCAACTTCCCAGGGGATGTTCTTTGTGGGGCGAGTCACATGAGTAAAGAAGGCTAGTGGAACACATGGTGCCTCTTCAGGCCTCGGCTTCAAACTGGCACACACGTTTTGTGAGATAAACCAATCAATGGACAAGCATCAAGGACAGTCTGGCTCACAGGAGTATGCCGGGCAATGACCCAAGCTGTTACAGTTATGTAACAGGACTATGGGTTTGCCCACAATCCAGACAATAAGAGCTCCTCAGCTGTTCTTCTTCAGTAAATCACTCCTAAGAATGGAATCCATCCACCTTATAGGCTTCCTTTGAAATGGGGTACAGAGTGCTCTGTAAAAGCTGAAACACCTGAAATTTACTCATCATAATGCTACAATGGTGATGATGAAATTAAACTTGTCTGAGTCCTCAATCAGAGCTACCAAATTTGACATCAATTTTCTGTGGGGTGTTTCAAAGAGAGCCTACTTCTGCCTCTTCTGGTATAGACAGAGCAGTTCAAACTGTTGATGCTGACTCAGAAATTCTAGGAGGGCAGGAAGAAGGTGATGAGAGTGGGATACATGCTCTAAAAATACACACTGGACCCTTCCGGCATTTCATATTCATCTGAGACTGATTTTTAACCTGCACCCCCATCGCAATGGTGAAAACCTGGAACTTTATAGTTTTTCCTAGAAGGCTCATTTGGTAGTCCAGAATGAGTTAGTATAGATCAAATATTCTTCTGTTGCCTGAAATCCTGCAGGCAGTGCCCAGCCCCACTGTACAGTACAGGTGGGTGTACTATGATGTCCAGTCCATGTCACCAGCACAGTGGGTAGAGGTGAAGTACATGTATATATCTAAGATGAATCTGGGGTTGGAAATCAGGATGCATGGCTTCCAGAGCCAGCACCACCACCTTTCCTTCTGTTTCCTCATCTGTAAAACAGAGGTAATAATAACTGCCCTACTTTCTCACACAGTGACTGTGAAGACAAAATGAGAAAAAGCAAGTTTCAAAATAAGAAACACTATTCAAATGCAAGACAATTTTAGATTCTTCTATTCCTCTCTAAATTAATAATATCCCCTCACATGTGTACAAAGCTTTTCATTTTTCCAAGCACTTCCACTGCATTATCTCATTGTGTTTGCACCATGGTCCTCAGTTTTTCAGGGGTGGGAGTGGAGAATGGGAGCTTTCTCAGGTGGCTTCCCAAGGACCATCCAGTAAGTGACAGGGTTGGGAGAGCAGCCAGTCTTCCCTGTGCTAGTCCTGACCTTTTTCCATTGTAACCCACTGCTTCAGCTTCTCAGCCAAAGCACTTGGAAGCCCGTGTAGAAAAGTATTTGTGGGGCTGATGCTGTCAGTAGTTTGAGGGCAGTCAGTGTGTGAAACAACGTCCACCTGGAAGTGTGAGCTCAGGGCTATAAAAGTAACTTCAGAGTCTGTACAGTCCTGGAAACACTAATGGGCCCTGTGTTCCAAGTCCTGAGTCACTGGCAGGCTCCAGCCCCATATCCTCACTCCAGCTACTTAGGGTGGTGGACAGATGGCCACCAGGTCAGATACTCAACAGGGATTTCTGAATGTTCCTGAAGCAATGGGGCAAAATCTATCCTCCACGACATAGAACTATCTACTTACTTAAGTGGAAAGAAACTCAGAGATCTCTCTCCAGCCTAAACTACTCATTCTATAGATAGAAAAAGGGGGTGGGACGGGAGGGGAAGGGAGGGGGAGGGGAGAGGCTGCAAATAACTGTAATTAAACAAAAAAACTAATTAAAAAAAAAGAAAATGGATGGTTCCAGAGGAGGAGCAACTTTATCATGGTTAGAGAATGGGTTTTGGGTTCTCACAGATCTAGAGATCCATTCTCAGGTCTGCCATGGACAGATTGAGGAATAAAGACAGTAGAGGAGGGCTAAATGAGATAAATGTATTCCAAGTACCTAGCATATAGGAGGTATGGCAACTATAGTAGAGTGTGGATCAGACATGTGCTTGGTGGCAAACAACTGAACTAATTCACTTTAGCTAGAGAGAAGGGGTCTTTTTGATAGAATGACAGGCAGTTTCTCATGTTATCTTCAAGAGGCCTGAGCCAAACTTGGGTACTACACCACCAGAAAGAAGTTTATCCGTGTTGAGTGACCGCACCTGCTCTTCAATGTATCTCTAGATATTCTCATCAGAAAATACTACATTTTGCCATATATACTGTGCATACACGCTTTTGGCCCAAACTTTCAGGAAAAAAGTCTTTTGTTTTAATTTTTTTAATATTATATTTTGTTGATTATGCTATTACAGTTATCTTGACCTTTCCCCTTTTGCCACCCTCCACCCAGCCCCACCCCCTCAGGCAATCTCCACATCATTGTTCATGTCTATGGGTCATTCGTATCAGTCCTTTGGCTACTTCATTTCCTATATTGTATTTTACATCCCCATGGCTATTCCGTAACTACCTATTTGTACTTCTTTTTTAAAATTTTAATTTAATTTAATTTAATATTTTTAAAATTATTTTATTGTTGTTCAAGTACAGTTGTCTGCATTTATGCCCCACCACTAGCCCCCCACCCCAGCCACCCTCACCTCCCTCCCCTGCTTCCACTGCCCTTCATTTTGTCCATGTGTCCTTTATAGTTGTTCCTGAAAACCCCTCCCCCTTCCCCCCATTATTCCTCCCACCTCCCCTCTGGTTACTGTCAGATTGTTCTTAATTTTAATGTCTCTGGTTATATTTTGCTTCCTTGTTTGTTTTGTTGATTATATTCCACTTAAAGGTAAGATCGTGTGGTGTTTGTCTTTCACCAACTGATTTTTTTTTACTTAGCACAATGTTTTCCATTTCATCCATGCTGTTGCAAAGGGTAGGAGCTCCTTCTTTTTTTCTGCTGTGTAGTATACTATTATGTAAATATATCACAGTTTTTTGATCCATTCATTTACTGATGGGCACTTAGGTTGCTTCCAGCACTTGGCTATTGTAAATTGTGCTGCTATGAGCATTGGGGTGCATAGGTTCTTTTGGATTGGTATTTCAGGGTTCTTAGGATATAATCCCAGCAGTGGAATTGCTGGGTCAAAAAGCAGTTCCATTTTTAGTTTTCTGAGGAAATTCCATACTGTTTTCCATAGTGATCACACCAGTCTGAAATCCCACCAACAATGCTCATAGCATTGTTCCCTTTTCTCCACAACCTCTCCAAAACTTGTTTGTTGATTTGTTTATAATGGCCATTCTGACTGGTGTGAAGTGGTATCTCATTGTGGTTTTAATTTGCATCTCTCTGATGGTTAGCGATACTAAGCATCTTTTCATATGTCTCTGGAACATCTGTATGCTCTCCTTGGAGAAGTATCTGTTGAAGTCCTTTGCCCATTTGTTAATTGGGTTGTTTGTCTTCCTGGAGTGGAGTCATGTGAGTTCTTTATGTATTTTGGAGATCTAACCCTTGTCTGAGGTATCATTGGCAGATATGTTTTCCCATACAGTTGGTTCCCTTTTCACTTTAATGCTGTTTTCTTTAGCTGTGCAGAAACTTTTTAATTTGATGAGATCCCATTTGTTTATTCTTTCCTTTATGTCCCTTGCTCTAAGGGACATATCAGTGAAAATATTGCTGCGTGGAATGTCTGAGATTTTCCTGACTATGTTCTCCTGAAGTACTTTTATGGTGGGGCTGCAACCACCTTGGTCCCCACGCTGGTCCCAGGGACCTTATTGTAACAAAGCACTCTTCTTACCATTTGATTTTTCAATATCCTCTACAATTTTTGGCCTTCAACCTTCACATATGCTGGGATACCATTGGCTGTTCAGTCTGTTCCTCAGATGATTGGCTAGGTGTTCCATCTGTGTTCAGGACGAAGTAGACTCCGCTCCCACCTATCTCACCCTCATCTTGACCCCTATTTGTACTTCTTAACCCCCTTACCTCTTCATCCTGTGTTGCAGCCTGTCAAGGCCTGGCAGGTCCACTCTAGCTTCGGGGAGATGGAAGAAAATGTGCGAAGCCATGGGGATGCTTGACATGCCTTTATTCACAGGTGGACAAGCCACACACACTGCAAACCACGTGTCTCTAGTGAGAAGCCCCTATTTCGTTAAGTACTAGAGGCGAACAAAGCTGGCTTTCAGCCTGAAAATTATATAACATAGCATAATTCTGCACATGAGAGCCCACTTCACATTATGGAAGTAGTTTATTGGACCCAGTCTCAAGGCTATGAGAACACTACTTACCAGGCCCATTCAAGGTTATGGGAACACTGCTTCCCTTTGTTACCCAGACACCTGGGTGAGGAAGCCAGACTACCTGCACTTACCCTATCCCTCTCCACTTACCACACTCCTTCTCGCTGCTCCCATCTAGCAACCATCTGGGAACTAACTTCTATTCTCTTGGTGCTTTTAAGAATCTCTCATTATCTTTAACCTTTGGCATTTTAGTTATGATGTGTCTTGGAGTGGGCCTCTTTGCATCCATCATAATTGGGACTCTCTGTGCTT
>PVJI01032073.1:0-12557 GCA_004026765.1 Micronycteris hirsuta
GTCCCGATGGGGACCCTTTCCTTCCGATGCTCTCTGCTTACCGTGTGAATGTTCAAATTCCCCTGTAATCTTGGGCATCAATCATCATATGTGTTGGAATACTGCTGCGTTTTCGCCCCGTTCCTCAGAAAATCAACCAGTGGGTAGGAGGACGTAAACTCTGTTCCTCCTAACTCGCCGCCATCTTCCTCCCTCTCTAAATCTGTTGTTTTTAAACTAAATGTCATAAAAATCATTAATCATAAAAATCAAAAGAAAGAGAAATTCTTTTACACATAAGAGGATAGTGATGGATAGGACCCTAACATGTAAAGAAATTTTTATATATTATGAAACGAGACACAGAGAGGCCAAACAACATACATACAATAACATAAAACAAATAAGAATAAAGTGAGGTACTACTAAAAGTAAAGGGGGCCAAATATATGGTGACAGAAGATGATTTGACTGTGGCTGCTGGGCACATAATGCAACATACAAATCATGTGTCATAGAAATGTACACTTGAAACTATATAATCTTATTAACCAATGTCACCCTCAATAAATGTAATTAAAAAAGATAAACAACAACAAAAAAAGAAAGGAAATGATAAAAGAAGGAATCTTAGAGCAACTGGAAGAACAAGAAGGAAGAAAGAACAATGCAATGAGTAGTAAGATAGGTAGTTATCCTTCTCCTCATGAGTTTTATAAATCATATCTGATGATTAAAACAAAAATTATGACACCAACTAAAACTAAAGACACAGTTATTCAAAAGTGGGGAAGGTGAAAGGACCTCAAGGGAGGTAAGGTTTCCTGACTCCACTTGAAGTGGTGGTGAGGTGTGTGGTGATAAGGAGGCAATAGGCTGATAAAAAGGCAAGAGGAAGGATCCCTGAGGCATTGTGACTATTCTGTATGTTGAGTGTGATGGTGGATATGTAAACCTACACATGTGATAAAACTGCACACACAACACTCAAATGAGTACCAGTAAAACTGCAGATATCTGAAAAAGATTAGTGAATTGTATCAATGTCACTATTTAATTCTATAGTTTTATGAGGTTTTACCCTTGAAGGTGAAGGGGAAGGATTCATGGGATCTCTGCATTGATTTCTTACAACTATGTTTATCTATAATTATCTCAAAATAAAAAAGTTAAATTAAAAATGTACCCAATTATGTCCCTAAAAATTCTATGAATACCCTTCCATAGTTTCCTCCTTTTTGGACACCACAAAAACTGTGAATATAATGTTCTTCTTACAGCATTAAGTTTAATAAACTCAGATTTGCCTGACTCAAAAGAAAAGAGGGAGTCACTGATGCATATTTATTTCCCAAGTTTTCAGAATTTTCACAAATTCTTATTAAATTATTTCCATGTTTTCTACTAGTCAATTGCCACAGAAAGACTTCGCATGTTCAACTAAGTGAACATTCTTGTGAAATAGTTATGTCACAAGCATTTCAGAGCCTTGGCTCAATCTTGGGGCTTTAGGTTAAGTGTGAATCAGTTTTGACTGCTCCGAAAAGTGGGAACTTTCTTAATCATCACAGCAATACTTCCTTGAACCTCCTCATGTAATGAAGTATTTGGCCCTGTATCTACACATACAATCACAAGAATCACTCCTAATAATGTGAATAAATTATTGGATATATATATAACAGATAGTTCAAAATATGTACGAAACATTTCATTTCTTCAGTTTTGCTTTATTTTCCAAACTAAATGCAATCTATGGGTTGGAGAAAGATGTGAAGGATTTGAAATTTCTCCTTCATTCTTTTCAACTTAGAGTCTTAACAAGTGAAGATTCTTCAGTGTAGACTCACTGTCTCTACTGAGACCACTTCCGTTACTACAGGCACTGGAGGGTGGTCACTTCCCTTTTGCACCCCTTTCTCTTCTCTTCACCCCGTGGTCTCAGTGTTCCTTTACCACTTTGCTCCTATCTATCTGGAAGCGTATATTTATAGTAGACCACTAGCACGGGGGAGGCTTTGACTTCAATGAGTAAGGCTTCAATTGCACAGTTAAAGATTTTGTATTATGAAGACAGGCTCCTCCTTGTCTATCTCTTTTCATTATCATGCTGAACACATTCAACTCCTTCTTTGTTTTGACAGTGACATAATGTTATCATTGCCTTGGAATTTGCCTTCCTTAAGAAGGAAGGAAGGAACAGAAAAAAAGTGTCACTCACTAAGCACACATATTGGCTTTTTATCCATTAAATAGACTACTTTTGTCTGAAGAATGTTTCATAATTAGATAAAACATCAGGAACATCTCAACTCAAACACTTATTAGAAATTTTAACGATCACAGCTATGGCTTTTTAAGCAAAGGCATAAACTTTGGGTTTTATAACAACAAAAAAAGAAAGATAATAAGTAATGATGAATTCTGCTTTTTTTTAACCTTCAGTTTTGGCACCAGATATAAATATAGCCACAGGAATTTCATGTTATATATATAATAGAAAAGAAGCAAGGTCTAACATTTTATATTGATCTTACGTACTTATAGCAATTTATATAGATCAAGTTAGAAATAAAACCTTGCGACATAGAAACTACAATTAAGTGTTACTTTGATATAAGATGTTACATTAATTAAACAATGAGGCCATTGATTATAGTGGCCACAGTGCCTTAGTGGCCTGTGTAAACAAACCAAAACCTAAGCCTGTAATTCCTCAAGTTAAGAAACTGAACCGAAGGATAAGCCATCACAAATAATGTACTGGTTAAGCTACAGCCAAAAAAATAATATCCTTGCTTTACTTTCACCTCTTCCCCATAAAATTCTTTCTTCTAGCTCCTCTCAGTGCTAAATAATTCCGGTTGGTGCTGCCTGATCCCAGTAGATTTTTGCACAAATAAACCCTTTAAAATTGTTTAAAATATTTATTTATTTACTTACTTATTTGTTTATTTATTAGAGAGAGAAGAGAGGAAGAAAAAGAGGAAGAGAAACTGATCATCAATCAGTTGCCTTCCTTATGCACCCCAACCAGGGAATGAACTTGCAACCTAGGCAAGTATCTTAACCGGCAATCGAACCGGTAACCTTTCACTTTGCAAGACAATGCCCAACCGAGTCATACCAGTCCTGGCTAAAACATTAGAAATTTTAATAAACCTCAGTTTATCTTTTAACAGAGAAAATTGTTTGTAATCTTTAAGTTCCACAGAAGTGGCACTATGGCCGTTTTATAGCAGCAGTGTTAACTGCCACGCAGCAAACAAATTATAAAGATAGAATGAGATCCAACAATACTCAAATTCAAAGCAGGTTCTCTTCAGCATGAGTCAGAGGAAGAGCTCGGTTTTGTCGTCTGAGTTTGAATCTAGCTGGTCAGAGGCTATGTGACCTTTGTCAAAGTATACAGCCTCTCAGAATTTAGGTTCAGTACCCGTGAAATGGGGTGATGATAGTATCCCTACAGTAATTACAGGGTTGTGAGCAAAAAATGATTTAATACATGCAGAGTAGCTTAAAACACTCTTAGCAGATGGTGTTTCCTAAGTGTCACCTCTTAAATGTGGTTATGATTTTTATTTTTACTTCCCTCCCTTTATTTCTCCCATTCTTTTCCAATAGAGTTACTGACACGTTATATATGCCTCTCCTCTTCCTTTCTATTGTCTACGCAAACCCTGACCCACCACCACTGTTAGTGATACCAGTGCAGACATGAGTGGGAAATACAATCCCAGTTAGGGCATGTCACTAGGTAGCCTGGGACTGTCATCCCCAGACTAGTCAACGCATTCCCAGCAGACCACCACTAACCAGCTTATGGAGCTGATAAATCTGATCCTGCAGCCAATCAACATCCTTCAGAGATGTTGTTGTCCCAATATGGGCAGAGACACTTGATGGTATTGTGCCTTTGAAACCCTATCCCACTTCCCTCACCCCCTACATTTCATGCGTACAGCCTGCCTAGACTCTGTACCAGCTCAAATTCTCTGCTTGGCAAGAACATTTTTCTCAGTGGTCAATGTTTTCGTCTCTAATAGTTTTATATTGTCTTTAACAGTGTGAGTAATAACACCAGATTCTTGATTTATTGGATTTATTTTTCTCCTGGAAAGCTGTATTAAATTGGAATTGCTGTTGTAACAAATTTCCACAAACATAGGAGTTTAAAATAACAACATGTATTTGCTTACAGTTCTGGAGGTCAGAAGTCTGAAATCAGTTTCACTGATCAAAGCGTGCTCAGGGCTGATTCCTTGGGGAGGCTCTGAAGGGAGAATCTGTTCGGTGCCTGTTTCAGCTTTCAGTAACTGTTTTTCTTATCTTGTGGACCTTTCTTCTGTCCTCAAAGCATACCACCCCGCTTCCATTATTACACGATTGTCTCCCACTCTGACTACTGCCTGCCTCTTATAAGGACCTTTACGATGATAGTGGGCCCAGCTGGATGGTCCAGGATTACTGCTCCATCTCAGGAATCTTAATCACACCTAAAGTCCCTTTTGCCATGTGAGGGGACATTCAGCAGTTGCAAGGAATAGGAGGTGGACATATTTACGTAGTTGTTACTCAGTCTACTATAAAAGGTGTTTCACCAAAAAATAAAATAAAATAAAATAAAATAAGAAAAGAAGGGAGTACAGAAAGAGGAAGGAAGGGAGGAAGGGAAGGAGGGGAAGGGGGGAATGTGAGAGAGGAAGGAAACAATAAGGAAGATTTTGTATCATGTGGATCAAACTAAATCATACACAGATCTTCGACAAAGCTTAAAGAAACAGCCCATCATCATAACCAGATGGCTTTCATGTTTTAAAAAAAGAAATAGGATTTGCTGACATAAAAGAAGAAAGGGTAAAAAGTAACACAGGTAACACAAAAGCTAACCAGTTTGAGAAGGCCCACAATCAAGAACAGTATGCATTACTTAGGGAAGAATTTTAGAAGGACCCCACCTCGGAGATTCAGAATGAAGGGGAAAAATAACAAATTTCTGTCTCATTGTAAGTCAAGTGAAATCATGAGTGGTAAGAGCCCTCCATGTAACCCTTTTCTGTCCATTCCCACTGCTCACAGACTTCCATCTGGTATAAACCTGATTGATTTTATTGGAGAGTTTAGTGGAGGAGAGTGCCACCATCTGTTTGAATTCAGCAATAACAAGTCCAGCGCAGCGCTACAGGGGAAAAGTCTTCGTCCCAGCTATGCCAATGCTGGGTTGTTTCATAACAGCCAATTTTAAGAGATATGAAGTGGTATAAATCAGTAAGTATATTCACACTCTCGTGATAATTTCCTTATAAAAGAGTCATTTCTTTCTATATAGTCGGGCAGAGAAAAACTTAAAGTTCAATGGGAAGTAATTATAGCATATTAATTTACTCACTTTAAATCCTGGCTAGAAATTATTTTTGTTAAGCTCGTGTTTTTAATAGAGCAGCAGTGTTATTTATTTATATTACAAAGGTATCTGATTTGAGCTATCTTGTCATATCATCTAAGTAATCATGAATATGTATTTGTGAAACAGATTTTCATCATATGTCATGATTTACAGATGCTTCTGCAAGTGCCTGTCCTGCAGTCTTTCATTAACGTTGCTGAGATAAGTGCAATTGCAAATAAGAAGTCCTAAAAATAGCATGAGATGTAAGTAAAATAACTAAACTAAATTTTAATATGTACATATGTTTAATAAGGATTATGAGAAAAATATTCATGAAGCACAAAATGTGAAGACTATTACTCAGGTAAAACAGAGTTTCTATTTTTGTTTATAGAAGTCTGGCAAAAAAGAAGAAATAAAACATTTGAAAAAGGAAATAAAAATGCTTGAAGTTTTTCCTCTCAATATAAGCAATACTATAAGTTCTAGAAACTTAGGAGCCGTGTTCTCATTTAATGAAAGTGACAGTCACCGTTGTTAACAGAATGAAAATATGAATGGGGTCGTTAGAATTCATAGACACACACACAGTGCTACAAATTTCACTTAATACTATTTGAAACACAGACAAGAATGATTAATTAGGATGTAAACTAGACTAGCCCATTATAATTTAAAGTATATGTTTAGATAACCTGTCATTCATGTAAACTAATTTATTTCCAGGAGCCAAAAAGAAAGGGAGGGCACAAAATAGAGCTGACATTTTTCAAAATATTTTACTAATGTAAATCCAAGAGTATATGAGTTCTACATCTTTGGTTTCTTCATTTTTCAGTCAAGTAGTTATGGAAAACCCATTTTATGAATAATTACTAGCTGAGCTGTTTTGTCAGGTTCTGCTCAGTGCAGTCGCGCAGTGCACCATGGGGGAACTGTCTCCTCTGGATCACCTTGAGGCAAAACTATAAAACACATTACCCTACAATGTTACAAGTACTATCTCTGCCTACCCAGACACCCAAGTCCTGGGTTCTCTTCATCTCTTCCCCTGTCAGGTCAGTCCACAGTCTCAGGAACTTTCCTGAAGGCCCTTGGCAAATCCAGCATTTGCAAACTCATCCCACTTTCTCTGGGTCTTTCTATGTCACTGGCTAGTTAACTGGGAAGATTAATTCCAGCTGTGAGGTGGTAAAGACAGATAATACTCTCTCGTTAAATTGCAGGCTGGCTGGGAGGGCAGCCAAAGCCACAGGACAGATACAGAGCATTAGCATTGATTTTAAGTGCTCTCGAAATACTTTTATATACGTAATCTCAATTTTTGCCCTAGAAGAATCTTGTTAAAGATTATGATATATCTCCTTCAAAAAACCCTGAATTCAAGTATATTACTTTTAATGTAATGCATTGATTTATGTATTATAAGCAGAGAAGCAAAATTATTTTAAGAAATTAGTTATTATTTAGTATAAAATTTTTATTATTTGAAAAAAAAGCAGTTATGTGATGAGGTACCTATGAACTATGAAAAAAGTATTCGTTGCCCTAACTAGTGTGGCTCGGTTAGTTGGGCAACCAGTGTGGCTCGGTTAGTTGGGCGTCATCCTGCAAAGCGAAAGGTCATCGGTTCAATTCCCGTCAGGGCACATGCCTGGGTTGCAGCTGGTCCCTGATTAGGGCACATGCAAGAGGCAACCAATTGATGTTTCTTCCACACATCGATGTTTTTCTCCCTCTCTATCTCCTTCCCTTCCCCTCTCTCTGAGAATAAATAAATAAAATCTTTTTTTTAAGGGTTTGTTTCTTCTAAAACGATCAGGAATGATTGCTGAATTTTATCCTATAGTAAGCCATCATTTGAGTGGTTAATCAAAATCCCAGGAGAAGAAAAAATAATGTTCAATGAAGATTGATAAATAATTAAAAAGTAGAATAATTTCTACTTCATAAATGTATTTGTTCTAATTGTGCTCTGAGAGTACAAGTATTTTAAAGTTTTACAGGAAAAAGAAGAGAGAACTTTCCTCATGTTCCAATGAGAAAAGATCGAAGACCCAGATGTGGACAATTTGGTGCTGTGTTAATGGTCCATTCCATCACGGCATGCATCATTAAGTAGATTGTGCCATGTTAAGGTGGACTTAGAAGCTAAATCAACTGAAAAACAGCTGGTTTGTTGGTATGGTCGGATACAACCTTAGAAAGTACAGTAATTTCCCGGATTTTTATAGAGCTGTTCCATTTAATAGAACTTCTGTAACCCAAATATATAAAAAGTTGACTAAGACTCAAATTTTGCATCATTTATGAGGAAAGGGCAAGCTAAGCAAAATCACAGGTAAAGAAGATCCTAGGAATATCAGTCTTTTGCAACTATAGTACTAACCATTTATACTAAAGCAATTAATGTGCTAATTCCAATAGATATGCCCTTATTCTATTCCTTAGATTGGAGTCAGCAAGGCCTGTCAGGCAGGGCTTTCCACTTAGTTTAAAGAACTAAATGTACTTAAAAAAAATTGTTATTTTTTTAGCAAACAAGAGAAACTGCCGTTTTATACGGCTGATTATTCCCCAGATTTGGGTATCTCACCCGTCATACTCACCCTGTGAAACCTCACAGCTGCCCAGCATAAAGCTCTGTTGCATTATAATTAATTTATGAAACAGGTGTAGCTCCTACTTCTTTTATTCCTCAGCCTCATTTTTAAAAAGAGACTTATATGATTTATAATTCAAACATGATGCCAATTCCCTCACTGGCTAAAATTTGCAAAGCTTTATTATAGGAGAAGAAAATCGGTCTGTGGGAGGTTTGAAAGTAGTAAATTATTGACTTTTACCATTAAACACATTCTGAAGCAGCATAGAAGGAAGGATCAGGAGGGCCAGTTTTTTTGTGATTTTAATGTTATTGGGTGCCATTTCTGTTTACTGTTTTTGGCAGTCTTCCTTGTTTTGTTCCAGCCCTATGGCATTTCACTCTACAGTTATATTTACAATGCCAACTTTCATAGGATCCGGGTGCTTGGTAAGAATGGATTTAGATGAGCAACTAGCATTACATGAGAGTGACATAATTATAGTATTTCCCCTACCCTGAAATAGTTCTGTCCTTCAGCACCTCTTCTCCTTCATAGTTGCCCAAATTTATTAAAAGTAATGAAAGAAAATCTGTAGTGAGCTTGTGGTATCCAAGAATAAAGGGAGGAAGGAACAAAGAAGAGGGAAGGAGAGGAAAAGAGATGGTGAGTAGGAAGGAGGGGGAAAGAGACAGAAATGAAAAAAAGAGAAAATGGAAATAAGGAAGCTGCTGCATTTTGAGGAAGAAGAAAGATTATTAGAGTCTTAAGTCTGAATCCAGTGGAGGTGTAGTGGGGTCTGTGATTACTTGAGTACTGGTCACACTCCTTAGCTCTCAGAAAACAGCAAAATTACCCAGATCCTTCTGCAGTATTGACAGTAGCTGAGAGTAGTTTCTTGACTCTGGCCTTATGGATGTATTGGGCCAGATAATTCTCTGCTGTCAGGAGCGGACCTCTTCCCTGTCGGATATTTAGGAGCATTCCTAGCCTCTGCCCACTGGATGCCATTAGCACGTTCCCTCAATGTTGTCACAACCAGAAGTGTCTTCCATCATTGCCAAATGTCTCCTGGAGGGTCCAATCCCCAAAGCCTCCACCGGGAACTACTGGCTTACAGCAAAGTGACAGGTGCTGCATTTGGCATGGAAAGAACAGAGGGAATACGTGTCAGAGCTGCCGAGCCAACTGCCTCTACGTGGGCCTCTGCGATCAAACAATCAGCAAGCAAAATGGTGCACCCACGGACTAAAGTCCAGCTTCTCTAGATCGTGTGAAACTGAGGATCGTTATCAATCCTAATGGTTGCGCGTAGAGGTCTATCGAGAATGTTTTTTCATAGACCCTGGCAAGTGGGTGTTAATCTAGATTTGATTTGATTTAGAAAGCTAAAAAATGTAACAATTATTTTATGTAAGTGTCATAGAGCCAATTTTAACCTGTTGTGGGTTAAAAAAAAAAAGCAACACTGGTTGTTCCTAGCAGACAGCAAACAGCCAACAAAATTAAATGTGCTGTTATCCCTACTTTGCAGATGACAAAATGAGTCACTCAAAGAGTAAGCAACCTTTCCAAGAACCACAGCTGAGTAATAAACAAAATGGATACTAAATGAGTTACTCCTTTTGCCCTTATTCTTCATAGCACCGTTGCCTATATAAATGGTTAATTTTGTTGGATTGCCTAGAAACTACCACTTTATTTTCTCTCAGTTTAATTTAGAAAATACGGGCATCCTTTATGTTCCTACCACCCATTTTAGTCATTTCATGATACAAGAAAAGTATATAACCCAATTTAATTTGTTTGGACTGTCGAGATATCTGAAAAAATATAAAATCCTCTCAGAATGAGGGTGCTTATGTGTCAAAATCATGGATACAGGCTATAGGCACTAAAAACACTCTGAGAAAGGAAACTCAAGGTTTTCCTGAGGTAGGCGAGGAAGGCATGATGGAATTTGCGCTAGAAATTGAAGGCTAGAGTAAGTAGAAAATTTGGGGAAAGGCTTAGAGGTGAGGAAAAATAACATATTTCCACTGCAGAGAGTCCCCACAGCGTGGCATCAATTTTTAATCTCCAGCCTCTGCCCCCTTTCCAGGGCCTGCAGCCTTTCCCCTCCTACACACTCCAGCCTTCCCACCCTTCTTCACTTCCGCCCAGGCTGCCAGGACTCCGCCCTCGGGGCAGGCCCCACCTCTAGCCTGCAATCACTCTATTCACCTCGGCCTGCTTCACTTAAAATTCCTATTTTCTTTTCAGATTCAAAACTCAAATTCACCCCCTCATATTTCATAAGAGAAAACCAGTAACTTCTTCCATTTATTTATTTGATCATTTTTGTTGTTCTATTACAGTTGCCTCAGTCTTCCCCCCTTTGACCTCCTCTGTCCATCCCCCCGACCCGCACCCCACCACCAACTGTCAATTCCCATACTGTTTCCCACGTCCATGGGTCATTCATACATGTTCTCTGTCTACTCCCTTCCCCTTCTTTCCACCATTGTCCCCCTCAGCATCTCCTATAGTCACTGTCAGTCTGTTCCATGTTTCCATGCCTGTGGTTCTGTTTTGTTCATTAGTTTATTTTGTTTATTAGATGCCACTTATAGGTGAAATCATATTCCAAATTCTGTCATAGTATTTACTACATTATTTGGACATTATTAATTCAGCATCAGGCAAAATTTAGTTCTACCCTTTAATTGAACACTATCAAAATTTGTGTATGTAAGTACAATACTCACGAGACTCTTAAAACATTTTTAATTGCACAACTAATACATAATTCCAAAATCCTTTACATTTTCAAAACGGTTAGACTTGAAACTTTAAAACTCTGATTTTCATCTCCATTACTATCAGGTCCTCTCCCATTTCCCCAAAGTAATAGTATTATGTCCTTGGTGCAATTTCCATTTTTTAACCCTTGTTAGTGTGTACGTTGTTTTAAATTGTTCTGTATATTTGTTTTCATTTGGGTGGCATCATGTTACATGTATTGTGCAATATGTAACTTTTACAGTTATCTGTGTTGATACCTGTAGATTGTGTATTTTAATTCATAGACACTGTTCTATAAAATGTACATTCCATGTTTGATTTAAACTTCATTAAGTTTGTTTTCAATGTTTTGATAATTCAAATAATGCTGCAGTGAGCATTATTTTGCCCTCAAAGATATCTAGAAATAGAATTGTAAGGTAACAGGCTTAGAAAAAATATTTTTTATTGTACTTTCAAATTTCTACCAAAACAGTAAATCAATGTATTCATACCCTAAAAATAGCTTAGGAAGGGCCCTGTTTTCCACGTTTTTACTGACACTTTTAGTTCTCAGCCTTTTTTTTTACTTTGGAAGGAAATAATCTCATTTTTATTTTTATATACAATTCTCTGATTTGACTAATTGGGAAAGGGCTGATACTTTTCTAATATTGAATATTGTCATTTATTAAACAGTCTAGCTCTCTGTTTATTAGGATTTATTTAAATCATTGAGTAAAGGTTTATTATTTTCTCCACTAAAATCTTGCATTTTATTCGTTTTTTTTAAATTATTTTATTGTTGTTCACTTACAGTTGTCTGCATTTACCCCCACCCCCAACCCCAGGCAAGCCCACCTCCCTCCCTTGCTTCCACCCTCCCCCTTGGTTTTGTCCATGTGTCCTTTGTAGCAGTTCCTGAATACCCTTGTCCCCATTATCCCCTTCCCCCTCCCCTCTGGTTATTGCCAGATTGTTCTAAATTTCAATGTCTCTGGTTATAATTTGTTTCTCTGGTTGTATTTCGCTTGCTTACCTCACAAGCATCTTGGCTGTGGCTGATCTGAGCTCCCCGGTAGCTGATCTGGCCTTGGTGCCTTCTCTCATGAGTCCTTATATAAAACCCCTTAACATTTCATATAGTAAAGGCTTCGTGATGATGTACTCCTTGAACCTGACCTTATCTGAGAAGCACTTTATCTGCCCTTCCATTCTAAATGACAGTTTTGCTGGATAGATTATTCTTGGTTGTAGGTCCTTGCTTTTCATGATTTGAAATATTTCTCTCCAGCCCTTTCTTGCTTGGAAGGTCTCCTTTGAGAAAACCTCTGACAGTCTCATGGGAATTCCTTTGTAGGTAACTGTCCCCTTTTCTCTTGCTGCTTGTAAGATTCTTTCCTTATTCTTGATCTTGGGTAATGTTATCATGATGTGCCTTGGTGTGTTCCTCTTTGGGTCCCGCTTCTTTGGGGTTCTCTGAGCTTCTTGGATTTCCAGGAAGCCTATTTCCTTTGCCAGATTTGGGACGTTCTCGTTCATTATCTGTTCAAAAATACGTTCAATTTCTTGGTGTTCCTCTTGTCCTTCTGGCAGCCCTATAATCCGGATGTTGGGTCATTTACAAATATCTCTGAGGTTGCTGAGTCCCTCCTCATTTTTTTGAATTCTTGTTTCTTCCTTCTGGTCCACCCCATTGGTTTGAGTCCCAGCTTCCTTTTTTTCCCTATTGGTTCCCTGTAAATCTTCCTCCATTATCTTTATCGTATTGTTCATTTGTTCAACTATTTCTTCCAGTTTTGTGAGCATCCTGATTACCAGTGTTTTAAACTGGGCATCTG
>PVJI01032074.1:0-12555 GCA_004026765.1 Micronycteris hirsuta
TTCTGCAATCCTCTCTACATCTACATTCTTACTATTGTCTCATTGTGGTTAGATTTCCCTTTCCCAGTGTTTCCATTTGGGTTTGGTCATTGGATATTTTTGGCTCACGGCATGTAGGCAGTGGTGATGGTGTGCCAGTTCTGAGCTTAGGTCTCGAGAGGTTCCGTGTGTCTCTCTACCTGAATTCTTGACCCTTTGAATCACCATGAGAAGACCTGTCTAAACTCACTTGCTGGTTCAAGGTACGTACAACACACTCATCGCAGACCTGGACCTGTAGCCTCGTGGCATGAGGTACAGCAGTTCCAGTCAGTGATTGGTGTGCAAACACTGAGCTTTTTTGATTGTTTGTTGCATGGCATTATTGTAGCAATTGTTGACTGATATGAAGACTTTGACCAAAACCTGTTTTGAAATAGTTGTTTACAAAATGTTAGACTTAAGTTTAATATGTTGTCATTGTTTTCAGTTTTAATATCAAATCTGTGTTCTGGGCCATATAATATTTTCAGTTCCTAAGTTGTATAGCTGGGATAGTTACAGTTTTCATCCTTTGTGGCAATTTTCATTATTTATTAATGAGAAAAATGAAGTATGAAGCTCCAAGAGGACTTTGATTAGCAATGTCTGCCGTAGGCATACGTACTACGTATTTTCATCTGCCTATCTGAGCACTGATACTGGGTCTGGTTTTTCTCTTAGATCCTCAGATCCGGAGCTGCATTTCATCAGTGGTATGGACTGGCCTCATTAACCATGGGTCAAAGTCCGAGTAAATATGGGCTAATTCTATTTTGAAACAATGTAGTATAGAGCATTTTAGTGAGAGTGGGTAGGTCTGGGACTTGCCATTTGCTATACCTCCAATTACCTGTTCTACTTAGAAAAAAATCTCTTAATAACTACTTCAGCCACAGATTATAAATGTATACAGTTTTCTGGTTCTACAGTAGATCTTTCACTTAGCTGTGTCAATTCACAGTAATGTCGGAAAGTGAAATTCTTACAATACTGCCATTAATACTGTTAAGTGTGGAAGAAATCGAGGAGTTGTCTATGGAGACTTTTATGGCTGCTCTAGAATCTCACCAATGAGATTGATTTAAGAAAAGACATATGAAAGATGAAAAGAGAACCAGTGATAATGGGGAAATGATGCTAATGAAACTAAAACTCAGAAGCAGGTGAAACTTATGAAAAATGATAAATTTAAAATAAGATGAGTTATGATGAGAATGAGTAAAAGCAAAAATGGCATTGGCTGATTGATTGGAGTACCTAAGACACACACAAGTATAGTTCTTGCCATGAACTTTATGCTTTTAGAGGGTCCCACTCTGGACCAGACCACTTGGCCCTAGACCATGATGCTGGTAGATTGACACTCTGCTATGCCCTTCCCCAAAGCCTCAAGTCTGCTTTCAGTGCCTACGGAGGCCTATTCCCTGGATCTGTCCTCACAATGGTAGATGGCCAACTTATAGCTGTTTGTGGGGGATGAGTGGAGTTTGGATGTGTGGGCTCAAGTGTGTGAGAAGGAATACAGTATGGAGTCAGGGCTGGGAAGAGAAGTGAGGTGGGTGAAGGGCAGGATTCCTGAGCTTGTCATTGTGCAGTCACAGGGACCTGCACAGAAAGGACCCTGCACTTGGTTGAATGCTCTGCTATTGATGTCTTAATAATTACATCTTTGAATCTGTGCTTCAAAAGTGAAGTCTAATAGGACAGTGAAGCATGCATGTAAGCAAAGGATGCACATTCAATATGCAGGCTCATGACTGTTCGTTGCCACCCTATTTGCATACCATCATTCCTAGTGCCCCATGAGCACAGAATTTAGTGAGATCCACAATGCATTGTATTCGATGAGACTCAAAGCAAACACAAGTGTGCATGTTAGCTTTGTGACTACGTGGGGACACTGACAGCTCTGGAGGCCGCACTTTCCATCTGAACCAGGACTTGCTTTGAAGGCAGAAAGGAAGCATTGACATTCTAAGAAACAAGACTGGCTGATAAACTCTATCGTATTCTTTCTTATTCATGTTATTTGTCTTTATTAGCCAACAATTTAGACTGTAAGTGATACCATGGAAGGATGAGAAAGAGAGGGCAATCAGCAGTTCCTTTTCCTTCTAGCCCTTGCTTACTCATCAGTAAGCTGAAGGTAGGCATTTTTGGTAGATTCACACATGAAAAACTAAACTAAAAATAGTTGAATTAATTTTGTGCAATGTAGCTACTGTTGTGGTAACAACAAAATATATATGCATGATGAGCTACAAAATATGAATCATAATATAGTTGGTCAATTCTGCAAATAAGTTAAACTCATATCTACATGTAAAACCGGTATTGCACAATATAAAAAGGTACAATATAAAATATCATAATATAAAGATATTTGCATTTAAAAGTGGAATTGTATAACAAGGATATAAAATTCAGGCTAATAATTTAAAATTTTAATTTTTCTTTACTCAAATAGCCAATAAAAAACATCTGTGACCATCTAAGAGACAGAGAATGACTGACTACAGAAGAAAGGGAAAAATTCCATATTTTAACATCTTAAATGACACTTTTCCCCTATTTTTTTCATAAGGGGCCTTGCATTTTTATTTTGTATTTGGCCCTACAAATTATATAGCTGTGGGTAGGTCATGGATGGGAGGCCGTTGATGGAGACTAAACTACACTATGTCTAACTTTTAACTAGCCCTACCAAGTTCTTATTAAGGTATATTTGTCAAGGTAAAAAGGCAGAACATACTTAATGTATTTGGGTAGGTTTTTAATTCTAAGTATTTGGAATATGATGTGTGAGCATCCATATGTTCTCTTGCCTCAGACCCTGCAATATTATGTGTGGGCTTGCTGTTTGGAGTCAACAGTACTATGAAATTACAGACAATAAGGAGTTTTGATTTTTTGAGAAGAGGGAGTACTGTCATGGGCTGCTGGGTGCCTCTGCCAAGTCCACTGTATCAATACCAGATAAAGTAGAGGAATGTATATAGATCTGAACAGAAACTCCTGCAGAAATGGAGATGGTTGTAACCTGGTATGGTATAGAGAAAGGAGTTGAGCAGGTATAGAACTGGGAGCCCTGTCATAGCAGCCCCTGCTTAGTATGATTTGGCCTTCAGATAACACCAGGGCAATGGTGAAGTCTGGCTGAAGTGTAAGTAAGTTGCCTGAGTCATCAGATTAACCTTCTACTGTTCTCCTACATTCTAAATGTTATGTAACGAAACGGGAAAGTCCTTGAAGAAGAGCAATATCCAGGAAAGTCAAGGATTTTTGCTGAAAGGTACAATTGCAAATGTAGTTGGAGTTGAACAGCAAATAGGTGAATTCAAGTTAAAAATCACTGCTGTGAGGCCCACCCACTCCAGGGCAACTCTCTTTCTTTAAAGCCACTGAGTCACTAAATAGAGCCTGGGCGTTGGCCCTCTCCTCAAGTACACATTAACAATCTAGATAAGTCATACTCAAGGCTACTTACTAGGTATCCACAAGGAGGATGACCTCATAATTTATCATCGACATCAGAAAAGGTTGAGAGTGAAAGGGGAGCAATTAATAACTCCCTTGACTCAATGGTTATAAACTGGGGATGTCCCAGGCCAACTAAGATAGATGGTAACTAGAGAAAGTATTCTCCACAAGGTGGACGAATTGTAAAGTAAAATGAAATAAATAAATAAATAAATAAAAGGCAAAATTTGTGCAGAAAAATTAGAAATAAACACTCATTCTGAATCCAGGAGTTAAGAAAAGACAGCACCACAGGGTCCAGCTTAAAAATTGGGTGGTACCTTTGGGTAAAGAAAAATTTACTTTGTTTCCTGGGGGGGTGCAGTTCTGTGCCAGGGCATCAACTTGGTGATGGAGCACGGGTGCCTGTTAGTTTTCCCGGTCCCCTCAACCAGGCACGTTTATACAGTTCTCACTGGGCACTTGCTATACATGGCAGTTCTGCTTATGACCACAGAGAATATGAGCTCCAGGAAATATATCAAGGCATCTGAGAAGCATATATGCTATAAAAAAGACAATGTACTGAAATAATAATTTCAGATTTAATTAAAAATAAACTGCCAAATTTCAAAATTAGCATACTCAATACCTTCATGGAGATTTGGCAGGATATTTATAATCTGAACCAGATACCACCACCGTTTTAAATGGAAAAATATTTTTGACTACCATGAAAGGCTTCTGGATTAAAACCATAAAGTGGGCCAAACAGGATAGAAGAGAGGGAAAAAAACACATTTTAAATTTATTGAATATAAGGAAAATTAAGAACATGACAAAAAGAAAATTTTAAGAAGTCCCAGAGAGAAAGAATGAATAAATCAAGTCAACAGGTGTTATACTGACATCAGGTTTCTTGACCACAAATGCAGGCCAGAAGATAATGGAGTAATACTTTCAAATTTTTGAAGGAAGGTAAGTGTGAACGTAGGATCTTATACCCTGCTAAATTATCATTTAATTATGAAGTCACAATATGTTTTCAAGCACACAATGCATCAGATAGATTACCACATAAAAACCTTTGAAAACACCCATTATAAAAGTATGTTATTTACACATATAACTAACTAAATACATTCTGTAATATGTTATGAAATATATAGGACATATAGTAATTATAATTTATTTTCTTAAAAATTCAAAATATCAGATCAGTGGGCATATTCATACCAATTCAAAACTGGAATTTTTGATTAGGAGAATGGGTGTTAAGAGTAGGCAAAAGCATTCTTGAAGAAGAAAAAACCATGTTAAGTTACTTTTCTTGTTTGAAGAACATTATAGATTAATGTTTGAAATATTCACAAGAAGAAATGAATGTACATATAGGTCTTTATGAATTGCATTTAACAATCAGAAGAAAATAACCAGAATGTATTACTTTCAAATAAAAATTCTATCCAATGGAAGGCTATCTAGGAGGAGGAAAAAGCAGAATAAAATGAAAATATGAGAAATAGAAAATATAAAGGTAAATGGCCAAAATAAATCATCATATAAAATTAATCTCAGTAAATATAATTTATTTTAATTGCCAGAAAACTGAATTAAAATACATCTAACAACATGTTTTCTATACAATTTATCCATAAAAAAACAAGAAAGTTAATTATAAAAAAGCCAACCAATATAAACTAAAAGAAATACAACATAATGATCTAATATTTAAAAAATAGGATTAATGGTAAAATACATAGTAAAATATAAAAGGGCTATATATACTGGTAAAAACCAATACTAGATCAGGGATATATAACACTCTTGAACATACATGGACATGAATGTACATATATACAATGAAATAGAGTATACGGTATATGATAAAACAGTAGAAACAGAAGGTAAAACTGGAAACTAAAAAAAATAATAATGGTATTTAATTCAAGCTTCTTATATCCAGATAGATCAAGCAGACAAAAATAAGCAAAAGTAATAAATGTTTGAAATATCCTATTAGTAAGTTCAAGTTAAGTTATTCAGGAAGAACCTTACATTGAACAACCCCCCCCCCCAGTTTTTCCCAAAATGTACAACAGTTTCACAAAAAGTTATTAGGAAGAAAGAATTAAACACACTTTTTAAAAAAAATATTAGATCATACAATATATATGAGGTCTGTCCAGAAAGTATCCAGCCACATACTAGGAAAAATAGAGACCTTTGCTAAAGAAGATACAAGATACAAGAAATATTGTACATAGGACAATGATGCCTCAGTCCCTTTCAAAGTAGGCATCTTGGGACCTCACACAGTTCTCCTACTTGCTGTCAGCTGCCCCATTGTATTTTCCTAAATCTCAGTAATGGTCTCCAATCTCTTCCCTTTCAAAGATTTTTTTTTTTAAGATTTTATTTATTTATTCTCAGAGAGAGGAGAAGGGAGAGAGAAAGAACAATGTATGGTTGCCTCTCACATGGCCCTCACTGGGGACCTGGCCCACAACCCAGGCATGTGCCCCAACTGGGAATCGAACCGGGACCCTCTGGTTCCCAGCCCGCGCTCAATCCACTGAGCTACGCCAGCCCGGCTACAAAGATTTTTTTTAGTTTGGGGAAAAGCCAGAAGTCACAGGGCACCAAATCTGGGCTGAAGGGATCTGAGTCACTTGGGTGATTTGATGTTTCACCAAAACCTCTGTAGGAGACGTGATACATGAGCAGGCACATTGTCATGATGAAGCTGCTAATCACGAGTTGCCCATAGCTGCAGCCTTCTGTATCATCTGAACAGATTCTGCAAAGGAACATTCAAGCTTAACACAAAATTTGGTCTAGACTCATTGCTCTACTCACTCAGTCATTTTGAATGTGACTACCACACAGTACACATGCTCACTCAATGGCGTCTATTGTCCCCACTGACTAGTACGATAAAGTTGTCATCGTTTGTATATGCACATTCCAGTCCACTCTCCTTGCCTGCCAGGTTACATCTATATCATGCAAACCATTCTCGTTATATTAACAATGGCTGGATATTTTCCAGACATACCTCATAGTTTCCAATAATAGTGTCACATGCATAAAATTAATAGCCAAACAAAATACATGAATTGATTTAACATATCTGATTAAAAACATATTTTAAAGTCCTATACAATGATCCTTGAAAACCTCTTGTGGGAAATCCAAAGGGGAAAAGTGGAAAAAAAATATCCAATGAAAAATATGAAAAATACAACAAACTTAATCACCAGAGTAAAAACAATTTAAAATTACGTAAATAACTATGCTGATAAATTTGTTTGGAAACAAATGTGATGGATGAATGTATGAAATGGATGACTGTGGGGGAAAAGGTAAAGTAGCATGTTTGACATGTGCAGAAATAGTACAAATAGAATATGTAAGTAGATAAACACGTAAGAAATTGAAATAGAAATAAAAGAGTTCCCTGGGGGGAAGAAAACAAAACAAATTCCACTCCAAATAATTTTGCAGGTTGGTCCTGTAATATTTTCAATAGATCATTTTTACTAGCCTTCACTATTCTTACAAATAAATCTAGAAAATATACTGCAAAATATGTAAAGGGACAAAAAATAGAAAACTAGAATTAAAAAGAAGGAAGATTGATTTATTTTATCATCTTATTTTCAAAAGTAGGTGAAACAATATGACTATAAAATTAGAGGACAATACATTTATGAACACAGGTTAAAAATTTAAGTAGAAATGAATCAGCCAAATCTAATAATATTTTTTAAAATCATACATTATTCATTCTAGGAATTCAAGAATGATTTAATGTGAGAAAGTTGATTACCACATTCAAAGAGAAAAAAATACTTCATATATTAATAAATGTTCCCTACAAAGCTTGAGAAAACATTTATTTAAGATAAAAATTTTCAGCATTCAGTAATAGAATAGAGCCTTCTGTACTTGATAAACACATTAAAACAAAAACTAATGCTCAAAATTGTACTTGAAAATTTATGGATAAAATTTGAATTTCCATTAAAGTTGTGAACAAGATAAAATATGTATTATCTCAATATCATTTAAATTAGTGTTAGAGATCTATGGTAATAGTGAATAACAATATATCGTGAATTTAAAGATTGGAAGGAAAAAGATAAAATTTTTATTTTATCTTCTTTGGTATTTTTCAAATAATACCAAAGAATAAATAAACTCCTAGAACTAATTAGAGTTCAACTAGGTTACAGTCAAACATCATCTAAAATATATCAATACACCTTTATCACCAAAAATAAGTAAGAGAAAATGGGAAATTACATATACTATGCATATATTCTAAAGAATAATACAGTACCTAAATGGAGGCAATTTTGAAACTATTAAAAAAATTTTAGCCCTGGCTGGTGTGGCTCAGTAGATTGAGCACCAGCCTGCAAACCAAAGAGTTGCCAGTTCGATTCCCAGTCAGGGCACATGCCTGGGTTGCTGGCCAGTCCCCCAATAGGGGGCATGTGAGAGGCAATCACACATTGATGTTTCTCTCCCTATCTTTGTCCCACCCTTCCCCTCTCTCTAAAAATAAATACAAATAAAATCTTTAAAAAAATTTTAGAAGACAGACAGCATTTTGTTCATAGACAGCATAATCTCTGACCTATTGTTATCACTTACATACCCTTGTCCTGTAAATTCAGTCCACACATAATAAAAAAGCTGGCTAATATTTTGAGACATTTGAGAAATTAGGACTCATAAGTAGGTTTCCAAAAAGAGGTTTAGAGTAGCTTTAAAAAAACTAAAGAAAGTGAAATTACCTAACATAACAATAAGACAATATTTTAGTAATGAAACTACTATGGCACACTGGTACAGAAACTAATATGCCAAAATAGCATATAGCAATGCAGAAAAACATAGTACACTCCACGTATGTGGTTTTAGTTTTTTGCATACTTAAAAACTGAAACATGATATAAATTTTAATATTTTATTTAACTCAATGTAAACAAATGTTATCATTTCAACATGGGATCAATATAAAAAATTACTGAGATATTATAAATTTTTCTCAATTAAGTCTGACATCGGTGTGTATTTTGCATTTACAACACATCTCAAGTGCTTAAAAGTCCTAAAAGTTAGTGGTTACCAAAATATTTGGCAATATAAACTGAAAATTGACCCATATATTTATGAACACCATAGATAAGATGGAAAAATATGACTTGTTTAATAGATGATGTTGGATAAAATAATGCATTTTATGGAGAAGAATAAACCTGCATGATTACTTCACATTACATACAAAAGTAGACTCACATGGAATAGAGACCTTAATGTAAAAGGATAAACCATAAAGTTAAAAGAAAAAATAATACAGAAAAAAAAGAAAAAAAAAACAGAAGAGTTTTTTTGTGTTCTAAGAGTTGAGAAAGTTTCCTTCAGAAGAACCTAAAAAATATCATAAATAAACAATCCCAATTTAATTGTAATAAAAACTGAGAGTTTTGTATTCAACAAAGAACTTGATAATTAAAATGAACAGGCAGTTGATTAACTGGCTGGGAGAACAAATGTGTAATATTAAAAAGAGACCAAAATTTCAGTACATCTAAAAGGAATAAAACAGGAAAGCCCAAAGGAAAAAAGGCTATGAATAGACACTTGGAGAAGAAAAAGTCTGAATAATACTGGTTCTACTTCATTTGTCCTTCATGGACTTTTAAGATAAAAGGGTTATTTGGACTCTATACCCTCCTTTCCAGTTGCTCTATGCACAGCTGCATATTAGACCGGCCCTGAGAGCAATGCAGTAGAGACGGCGGGAGGTGCCGTAATGTTGTGTCTTTGTCTAGTGGACGGTCTCCATAGTGCGTGACACTTGTTTGTTCTCCTCTAATGTAGGGTTTTCATCAACACAAACTGGGATTATTTTCTTTTCTCACTGACTGTTGTCAATATATTTTTTAACTATCTGGCCTTTTCAACTTTACCTCTTTAAACAATTGCCTTCATAAAAAATTCCCAGAATAGAAAACTTGGGAAAAGCAGAAGAGTGATTACTATGAAACAGGAAAATCTATTTTGCGCTGAAATATTATAGTGTGTAAGGAGGGACGAGTCAATAGTGAGTGTGTTTACATTGAGTGCAAAGGCATTGTTTCCATTGCATGTGTATGTGTCTTTCAGACTTCTCTTGATTATGTAGCAGTTGAAATGATAATCACTTAATATATACTTATTAAGCATCTTCCAATGGTACTGTGAAACCAGTGTGGCCCAGCTGCAATTTTAGGGAACCAGCTTTCTTTGCCCTCTAATATGTGAGACCAGGGTTGATGTAGATCCTCACAGCATCCTGGTGGATATATATCTTGCACATACCTGAACTGACAAACACAAATTATATTAGCTGTTTAACTTTGTTTTGGTACTCACTTTATTCTATTGCTTAATTTAGAGTGGCGTTTTTGCCGCTCTTCCTCTAGCAAGTTGTTAAATCAAAAGTCTATTGTGTGGAAAATTCAAGGTCTGTGTGGGTATGTGAATTTTTTTTCACTTCTCTTTTGAGTAAAAAAAAAAGTTAGTTTCAGTGATAGCAGGTTACACACGTATTTTATGGAAGTATCTGTCCCTTAGGGTACTCAGAGGATGACCTGAAAAGAAAGAGGCTAAACTGGAGCTAAAAAACAGTTTAAAAATTTAGAATGAGTTATATTTGATGAGTTTGGCTAAGGGCCGTATTTATAAAGCCATTATTATATGGTTAGGTATAAATTGTCAACAGTTAGTGTAAGATGCTATTATACTTTTTTTCCTACTTAATCTAAAACTGACCGCATGTCAGAGTCACCAGTGGAAGCAAAAATAGAAAATACAGATTCCCAAGTCCCATCTCTGAAGATTCTCAGTGGGGTCTGGATTTCCTGTTTAAAAATCTCCACAGTTGCTTCTAATGTGATAGATAACCACACTGTAGAGCCTCTGCTTTAAAGTATATGATACTTGATTATATTATCATTTACAGTTGTATCAATATGTAGTACTTTAAAAAAAAAGATTTTATTTTTTTTATTATTAGGCAGAGGAGAAGGGAGGGAGAAAGAGAGGAAGAGAAAGATCAATGTGTAGTTGCCTCTCATGCGCCCCTCACTGTGGATCCAGCCCACAACCCAGGCATGTGCCCTGATTAGGAATCAAACTGGCACAAGCCGGTTCACAAGCCGGCACTCAATCCACTGAGCAACACCAGCCAGGGCAATATGTTGTACTTTTGATGGTTAAATATGATGTTAAATATACTCCCCACTCAAAAAAAAAAGAAAGAAAAGAAATTAGTACTGTTTACTGCCACTTGGTGGCAGCATACATTATATTGCAAGGCAATTATTGTAGGAAGCCCATTTAAGAGAACATTTTAGAACTGGAAGACCATATCCTTGGGTCAAGATGGAGGTATAGGTAAACACAGCTCACCTTTTGGCACAACCACATCAAAATTACAACTAAAATATAGAACAACCATCATTAAGAACTGTCAGAAATCAAGTTGAATGGAAGTCTGACAACTACAGAATTAAAGAAACCACATCTATCCAGACTGGTAGGAGGGGTGCAGAAGCAGAACTGGTACCTCACCCACATGTGGTGGATAAAAATTTTGGAGGGATATTTTGAGAGTGAGGAGTACCAACCCCACACCAGGCTCCACAGCCAAGAGTTCCAGTGCCAGGAAGATAAGTTCCCCAAACTTCGGACTGCAAAAGCCATCAGGGATTGAGTCGGTGGAAGAAACTGCTGAAGCCCCAGGCAGTTTCTCTTAAAGAACCCACACACAGACTCATCTACTCAGATTCACTCCCTCTGAGCTGTAGCACCAGGGTAGCTGCTTGAAAGGCACCAGTGGCATACAGGGAGGAACTGAACTGTCTGGTATCAAGGTGAGAGGAGGCCATTGTCCCTTTTCTAAACACTTCCCCCACAGAGCACACAAGCTGGTGCTGTATCTGAGAGTCCATGAATCTGGCTAACACTGTTTGACCTGCCTTGGAGATCCCGAGAGACTCCAACTCACTCAACTTATAGGCTCACCCAACTTGCTCTTCCATATGAATGGCTGATCTTGGTTCATGCTTCACAACTTTCTAAATCTTGTCAAACAACTAACAGCTGGCCTCAGTGAGCCTCAGGCATGGCACTAGCAGCCCAGCCTAGATTCACAGCTTGGCTTCACCTAGGAAATTCCAAGCCCAGCACAAGTAGCTGCCATCTCAGATTGCTTTATAGCCCAGGCAGAGTTGCCTCAAGCAAAACAGAGATGAGGGCTGACCTTGCCCTGCACCACCTGGGAAATCCAGGTGGACAGCTGGACAGCTGTAGACCACATCACAGCACCACCAACCTCCCCCTACACAGCTGTTACTCCACAGAAGGTCGAGGTTGGTGGTCAGTGGTTACAGCCAGTCCTTGCAGCTGACTGGCCTAAGAAAAACTCTCCCATTGGTCTGCCAACAGCAACCAAGGCTCAAATAGAAGAGGAGCGTGTACTCAGCTCATGTGAAGGGTGCACCTCAAGTACCCAGCTTGGGTAATAAGGGAGATTGTAACACTGGGCCCTATAGGACACCTACTACATTAGGCCATACTACCAAGACACGGGAGTCAAAGCAGCTCTACCTAATACATAGAAACAAACACAGGGAGGCTGCCAAAACAAGAAGACAAAGAAATATGGCCCAAATGAAAGAACAGATCAAAACTCCAGAAAAAGAGCGAAATGAAATGGAGATAAGCAATCTTTCAGATACATAGTTCAAAACACTGGTTATAAGGATGCTCAAGGAACTTAGTGAGGACCTCAACAGCATAAAAAAGATCCTGAGGGAATGAAAGATGCACTAATTGAAATAAAGAACAACTTACAGGGAAACAACAATAGAGTGGATGAAGCCAAGAATCAAATAAATGATTTGGAATATAAGGAAGCAAAAAAACAACCAATCAGAACAACAAGAAGAAAAAAAAAGGAATCCATAAAAACAAGGATAGAATAAGCAGCCTCTGGGACAACTTCAAGTGTTACAA
>PVJI01032075.1:0-12566 GCA_004026765.1 Micronycteris hirsuta
AAAGCAATATTCAGAGATCAGCAAGCCAGAATATTTTAAGATACACCTTTGCCAAATTCCTATTAGAGAATTCCCATCCCACAGACATGATCCACACTTGCTCACACAGGAATCACACGGAGCTGTGCTCAAAACGTGTAGATTCTCAGGACTGCGTGTTTACACACGTGTGGAAATCACTGCCACATGTGATGACTGAGCTGACCAGTGATGGAATAATAATTTGTGTGGTATCACACTGTCAAAGAAAAAGAAGCTGTGCTGTGCAGTCTAAACTCTCATCAAAATGGACAGATTGAGGAGGAATGTCTACAATTAGGGGGGAAGTTACTGTTTTGACTCAAAATAGAAATTTGCCACATCCTTAGCCCCCAGCATTTCTAACTAATTAAAATTATGTCGTCAAATTAGTTGGAACAAATTCAAAATGAGTTATACAGCAGCACGTTTACTGCACAGGAAATATGTAGTCAGTATCTGGGCCCCAAAACACTACTTGATTATCAGTTTGTTCATCGACACAACCCCCGAGGGTGTGCACAACGCCCCGTTGACAGCTGACAGCATAGGGAATAGAATCAGGAACAGTAGGAACTGTGTATGGCGCCAGGTGGACACCTGAAATATGGGGTGGAACACTTTGAAGTATGTGACTAATGGCTGTGCTGGACACCTGAATCTAATGATATAAAATAGTACTGAAAGTCCAATATAATTGAAAAATAAGAAAGGGGCAATCTATACTGGGTAGTAAAATAAAAAGGAAAACAAAGGCACTTAAGGGAAACTACTGAATATGTACTTAACAACTATCTACGTCCTCTAAAATCACATGATGTCTTTTAGTGACTACATTTCAAATCCACCCTATGGGACTTGGAGTCAGACACATGCCCTCAGCGCTCACAGGAGCATGGGGGGAGCCCTGCCTCAGCTTGTCCCAAGGCCTCTGGGAGAAATGGTGCCCTCGTTCCATCTCCTGGGACTCAGTCTGACAGCGACAATGGAAACAGCCAGCATGCCTGCTTACAAGTCTCTCCACGACACCCATCAGGGCACTTTCCCACATGAGCGTTCTCAGCCCTGCGTTTCTGACCTGCGGGAAGTGTCCATGGCTACGCACAGAAGCGGCATCTTCCAACACATGATGAAAATCGTCTTTTGGTTTCGAAGATGGTGGCAGAAGCAAGGGCATGGGCTCCTGGTCAATCATCTCCAACTACCGCCTCCTGAAGGACCCTCCCCACATCAGAGGACCAGCCAGCCCACTGCCCTCAGTCCTGTCAATGCCGTGGCAGAGCCAGGCAGGAAGCACACTGCAGACGAATGCTCTGCAGAAAGTGGCGGTGCTGATTCTTGGGATTAGTAACAAGGACAGGACAGCAAAAAGTGTAGATTCTTGGAACAGTCAGCTCCTGTGGTTCAGTTGAAATTTAAGCATAAAGGAGCTCCACAGAAAGACAGATGTCCCTCATGTTAGTGGTCCTCACATTATCTGCAAATATGTTTATCTTTCATCATGTTCACCTCCAACACTGTCCTCTCCCTTCTTCTCTCCTTGGGTGAACGATTCTCTTTATTACACTGTACAGCTCGCCGCTGCACTTGTCTCAGTCATGTGTTGTTCCTGATCACTCAAAAAACCATTCATAATGGCCAACGGGAATACAAAGCAGGGCACAACAGCCCAATATTCCCAAGATGTTTATAGGCATGATTGAAGACAGGCACAAGTTGGTTGCACCGTTAAAATTCCTTATTGGTTAAATGTTCCATTTGAGATGCCTTTTAAATTTTAAATGAGGAAGGACAAGCAGTCCTCCTTTTCCCATCTCTCCTTGCATTTAAATTTTGCCATAATCCTCCAGACAACTTTTTCTTCCATGATGCATTGGTCATTTTAGACTGTCGTGTAGCAAGATACAAATATATGGATTAAACAGTGCCTCACTATGTAACTAGCACGTGTACAGAAATTACAAAAAGAATGCCAAAACAGTCGCCATTATAGTCACAATGATGATGATCAATCATTACTTAACTCTTATCTTAACAGGACAATCTCATTCCCCCGTGAGCAGAACTAGAGGCATATGGTCACACCTCTGTAAACGTACAATTAATTACTCAGTCTTATTCCAAAAATGACCATTTTAAGTATCAACTTAAAGGATTTCCACTTAAGAATGTTTTATCAGTATTCATAAGCTATACTTATGACATATAAGCTATAATCATTACAGTCTTTCTTTTGGTGATGTGTGTTTCAGTGGTCAGTGTTACACTTGATCTATAACTACTTTCTTTGTAAATCTAAGAGTTGGTATAGATAAAATCACAGCAGTAACTTATATCATTTCTGAAATTTTACACATTCAGTTTTGATTGTCATTACCAAACATGTTCAAAAAGATATTATGTATATACTTTGACCAGTACTGGATAGGACTACCTTTCTTAAGAAAGTTTCATAGTTTAAATTTATATCATAGGCAACTGAGACACAACATTTTTGGTATTTGTCATAACATTCAAATATACCAGTTCACCAGAAAACTTTAAAAAGCTCTCAGAGAATTAAAAAATATTCATAACCAGAGAAATTCTCATACAGATGCATATATGAAAAAAGATTAAAATTAAGATAGGAAGCTGCTTATACTTATATAAAAATTAACATACATTTAAATGTAACATGAAGTAGGCTAAGAATACTATTTCCATAATTTTCAGGAAAAAATGAAAATCAGTAGACTAATAAATGAGAAAAAACATTATCAGATCTATACTCCTAAAACCAATTTTACATATGTGTGTATATGCATTACTGTATATGGCTATGTGGATACATAAACTTGCTGAGATCTATCATAGCGAAAGAACAACTGAAGCAATGTGACTATCTTCCGTCTCTGAATATATCACTGCATATATCTGAATATGACCAAGTGACAATTCCCTTCAAGTCTTCTTCCTACTAAAGATAAAAGTACATCCCAGGTATATTTTCTGTTATAAATGTACAATCTAATCTTCTCTTATAAATGAGAACCTAACAACATGTAGATACGTAGTTAATCTGTCAACCCTTCTCCCCAAAACCTCAATCAACAAACATCAGAATGTTCACACAGCCCTAGGAGGCAGATTGTTACCAATTATCTGTCACATTGCTGAAGTATTACAAAAGCCAACTATGATAGTTTGCCATGAAATATTTACAAAATTTTGTGAAACTCCCAGCATCTAGAAAAACTAGTTGTTTCAATTGGCATTATATACCTGTTATTTACAAAGTTGTCTTGAACATGGTCATGTAACCCAATTAAATACAAAATTGTATAATTCAAAGAGGGAGAACAGAAGTTCTAATAAAAAACATTGTAAATAGACAACTTTGTAAATAACAGGTACATAATATCCTCTTAAATATTTTTAAAAATAATTTGAAAACACATAAATATATTTTAATTAGAATATAGTAAAAGAACACCCGCCTTTTTATGATGACTTGCAACCATGTATAGATTCATGTAAGCACTACCAAAATCTAGCTGTCATGCAGTTCCATCATCCCAAAAACTTCCTTATTTTCTTAGTTCCCCTCATTTCTCCCTTTGGAGAAGTTAAGTATTTACAGAAGAGAGAGGCAGTTCAGAAGAGAGGGAGATTAACTCTTACCCCTCCGACCCCACTGCCCAGCCCCTGGCAACAGTTGATCTGTTCTCCATTGCTGTAATACTGTTTATTTGAAAATGTCATATAAATGGAACATAGTAATTATTACTGTGTAACTTTTTGAGACTGGTTTCTTTCATTCAGCTTAAGGCTCTTGAGATTCATCCACGTTGTTGCATGTATTCATAATGTGTTCCTTTCTATTGCCGAGTAGTATTCCCCTGTGTAGACATACCATCATTTATTTACTCATATACCCAGTTGTGGACATTTGGGTTGTGCATTGGGTTGAGCGATTGTGAATATATTTTTGTGTGAACATAGAATTGCATTTATTTAGGGCACATAACTAGGAGTGGGATTGTTGTGTAGTATTGTGTGTGTGTAACTTTATAAGAAGTTGCCAAGCTGTTCACTGCTGGGTTAGCATTGAGCCTTGGAATGTATCTAGTAATTCACTGGACTGTACCGATTGTTTTGCACCTTCATTAGCACTTGGTATTATCACCCTTTTTATTTTAGCCATTCTGTTATGTATATAGTAGTATTTCATGATGTCAATATTCATTTTCTTAATCGTTAACAATATTGCACATCCATTTGTGCACTTACCCGTCTTCTGTATATCCTCTTGGAAGTGTCTGTTCTAGTCTTTTGCTTGCTGTTTTCTGAACTTTCAGTTTTAAGAATACATATTCTGTATGCAAGTCCTTTGTTGGGCATGTGGATTTAAGTTACTAATTTTTTATTGAGGATTTCTGTGTCCATGTTCTTGAGAGATTTTGGTCTGTGAGCTGTGCTAACCTAAAAATAAAAGTCCAAAGTGAGAGTCAACAAGCATTATCTGAGATGGAAGAAAAATAGCTATTTTGGAAGTACTGATTCACGCAGAAATCCAAATAGTGTTGCAAGTAGGAGACAAAGGTTATTTATGTGAAAGGGAAGGGGAACAATTACATCAGCAGAAGGAGGCATTTGTATTGGTGCAGATAAGCTAATATAACAATGCTAATTCTAAACAATGTTTTTAATTTTCAGTTCCTGTACTCATAATACCTGCTTTCGTGTTATCTTTGCAAATAGTTGTTTGGGACAGTCAAAGGTTATTTTGCCCTGCTTTAACATTCCAGAGGTTTGAGGCACAGTTCCTGCAAGGCAGTTCCGTTCCTCTGGAATGGCAGCTCCCATTCCATCTTAAAGTGGCTCCGTTTATTTAGTCTTTGGTAGATAGAGGATAGTGCTGTTCTCTTAAAAGGATTTAGAAACTGTTCACTTCTGTTTTCTGGGATAAAATGTGTATAATTGGTATTTTTTTTAATGTTAGGTGTAAGAAAACCCAGAGTTTTATTTGTTGGAAGGCTTTTAACAACAAATTGAACTTTTAAAATAGGTTTAGGACTATTGGCTTGGTCTGTTTCTTCTTGAGTGAACTTTAGCTTTTGTGTCTTTCAAGAAATTTGTGTTTCACTTCTGTTGTTATTAACATTTTAAATAACAAAAAAATGTTTATATTTGGGCAGTTGTTTGGTGGCTACACTGTTACATTCTGCCTTGTTCAGTTTTGGCTGGCTGGATTTTACTCATTCTACCAAAACTTTTATATCTGAGAAGCAGCATAATGTAGTAAATAAAAGTGTATATTCAGGAATTAGACTGACTGTTACTGTATTTTGCCATGTATAACACGGACTTTTTTGCCCAAATTTTTGAGGGCACAATTAGGGTGCACATTATACATGGGTAGTACTTGAAATTCCTTGTATCTGTTCTTGTGTTTTATAATTTATTTGTTACATAAAATTTCTTGTACCATAATATGTTAAAAAATAAATGCTAAAATTCCTTTATAGTACAAAAAACAAGAATCTAAATAAATAAAAGAATGAATTAAATTAAAAAGAAAGATTTTTTCCTGAAAATTTGGGCCAAAAACATGGGTACACTGTATACATGGAGCTCATTATACACAACAAAATACAGTACTTCTCCTGTTTCATATACTTCATCTAAAAGTGTACAGATATAATAGTAACTACCTCATAGGGTTGTTGTGAAGAATAAATGACATAATCCATGTAAAGGGCTTGGTAAGCACTAATTAGAGCATCCTAACTTTGTTAAAATCCTCATCATTGTTAATTGGTCAATGCTATCCAACAGTATTGATTTTGCTTCAAACTTTTTAGTGTTCCAGACTGTAAAGGCTTTCTTTTTTTTTTTAATTGACATTTTCTAACCTCTTTTAGGCCTTGTCACATATGTGGCCTCTAACTAGGAACATCATCTTCATTCTAGCCATATGTGCTCTTTTCATTTGTCTCTTCTGAAAACTTAGATGCATGTACACACACAGAACATATACGAGGTCTATCTAGAAGGTATCCAGCCATGGAATATGAAAAAGAGACATTTATTGAAGAAGGTACAAGATACAAGAAACATTGTACACAGGATAATGATGCTTCAGTCCCCTTCAAAGTAGGCACCTTAAGACCTCACACAGTAGTCCCATTTTCCATCAGCCTTCCTATTTTCCTGAATCTCATTGATGGTCTGAAATCTCTTTAATTTCAAAGGTGATTTTAGTTTTGGGAAAAGCCAGAAATCACAGGGCGCCAAATCTGGGCTGTAGGGGGGCTGAGTCACCTGTGTGATTTGACGTTTTGCCAAAAAACTCTGCATGAGACATGATGTGTGAACGGGGCGTTGTTGTGATGAAGCTGCCAATCAATCACCAGTGCCCATAGCTGTGGCCTTCTGAATCATCCAAGCAGTTTCCATGGAGGAATGTTCAACCTTAACACAAAATTTGATGCAGATTTGTTGTTCTACTCACTCAGTCATTTTGAATGTGACGGCCACACAGTGCACACGCTCACTCAGCAGCACCTACCGCCCCCACTGACTAGTGCAGTGAAGTCATTGCTGTCCACACACGCACATTCCAGTCCACTCTCCTTGGCTGCCAGGTCACATCGATGCTGGGCAAACCTTTCTTGTTATTAACAGTGGCTGGACTTCTTCTGGACAGACCTCGTATGTACAAACCTAAATATTTTCTATTCTTACCATTATTTTTAGTTCCCACATCAAATAAATCATAGTGCTAGTAAAGTGAGAAATAAGAAAGTAAGCCAAGGCTTTTGTTTTTGCCAAGGATGGCCCCTTAATTCAGCAAATACTTGAATGTGCATTAAAAAGTCACCTGGAAATCTTGTTTAAATAGTGTTTCGTGGGCCTCGTTTCCAGAGTCTGATTAAGTTGGTCAGGTTGGTACTCGTGAATGCCCATTTCAAACATAGTCACTGGTGCTGCTGCTGCGGCTTGTTCAAGGACCGCACTTTCAGGGACGCTGCCTCATCTGAGTCAGAGGTGACTGTAGTGATTGGAAAACTTATAAACGCTCAAGACTTCTTCACTAAACTGTAATATTGGGCATGTCATTTAACCTCAGATATATTTTCATTAGTGATTGATGACGTCTTTATCACACATAGCTGCTGTTCTGTTAAAATACGCTGTCAGTACAACAGTTGATATTTTCTCTCTCTTATCTTTCAACTGAAGTTTCCTAAGATCCAGTCAGATCTAACCATTCTTCCCCTCTTCCTTTGTATATTTTTCACTAATTTGACTTTATGAACACATAATTATATGTTATCTTCATTGTACTTAAATGTATCTTATTTCTTCACACATAACAGATTTTCTTGGTAATTTTTTTTTCTATTTTAGTTTAAAAGAAAAATGTGATTATAAGAATATTTATATGTAGGCCACTTTGAATCCTTAAATCATTACATTACTTATGTATATATTTTTTCTTTTTTTTAATTTTCCTCCTACCTCCCTTTTAACCCCAAACTCTGTCAACCACCACTCTGTTTTCCATATCTATGAACTTGGAAACTTGAGGTTTTCTTCTTGGTTGGTTAGTTGGTTGGTTGAGACCCCACATATAAAAGAGATCATAAGGCATTTGTCTTTCTCTGTCTAATTTATTTCATTTAGCACAATGTCCTTGAGGCCTATCCATGTTGTCACATATGGGAAGATTTCACCTGTTTGATGGCTGAATAATAATTTCATTCATTTATTCATTCATTCATTCATCATTGGACACTTACGTCATTTTCCTGCCATAGCTGTTGTAAGTAATGCTGCAGTCAATATGGGGATGCAGATATATTACTGAGTTAATATTCTCTTTTATTTGGGTAAATACCCGGACGTGAAATTGCTGAATCATATGATAGTTCTATTTTTTTTTTAAAGATTTTATTTCTGTTTATTTTTAGAGAGAGGGGAAGGGAGGGAGAAAGAGAGGGAGAGAAACAGCAATGTATGGTTGCCTCTCACATGGCCCTCACGGGGACCTGGCCCGCAACCCAGGCATGTGCCCTGACTGGGAATCGAACCGGGACCGCTTGGTTCCCAGCCCACGCTCAATCCACTGTGCTACACCAGCCAGGGCTGGTAGTTCTGTTTTTAATTTTTTGATGAACCCCCTCATTGTTTTCTACAGTGGCTGATCAATTTATATAACTACCAACAGTATGCAAGGATTTCCTTTTCTCCCCATCCTCACCAACAGTTATTTCTTGTCCTTTTGATAATAGCTATTCTAATGGGTCTGAGGTGATATCTCATTGTGGTTCTGATTTACATTTCCCTGATGGTCAGTGACGTAGATAGCATCTTTTCATGTTAGCCATCTTTATTATATTTTTTCTGGGGAAAATGGACATAATAAAGATATTCTGCCCATTTTTTAATCAGATAATTTGAGGGGGGTTGCTATTCAGTTATGAGTTCTTTTATATATTTTAGATATTAGCCCCTTATCAGATTTGCAAATATTTATTCCTATTCAGTAGGTTGTATTTTCATTTTGTTGATGATTTCCTTTGCATGTTAGTTTGATGTAGTCTTTGTTTTTATGCCCTTTTTTTTTTTTGGTGTCATTTAAAAAGTCATCGCCAAGACCTATGTCAGTGAGCTTACTGTCTATCTTTTCTTCTAGGAGTTTTATGGTTTCAGGTCGTACATTGAGGTCTTTAATTCACTTTGAGTTAATTTTTGTGTTTGGTGTAAGGGTGTGGTCAAGTTTTATTCTTTGGCATGTGACTGTCCAGTTTTCCCAAAACCATTTATTGAAAAGACTGTCCTTTCTCCATTGTGTATTCTTGCCTCCTTTGTCTTAAATTAATTAACCATACCTGTGGTTTTCCAGGATCTCTGTTCTGTTCCATTCATTTATATATGTCTCTTTATTATGCCACAACCATGCTACTTTCATTACTATAGCTTTGTAATATAATTTGAAATTAGGGAGTATGATGCCTCCAGCTTTGTTCTTTCTTCTCAAGATTGTTTGGCTATTTGGGATCTTTTGTGGTTCCAATACAAACTTTAGGATTATTATTTTATTTCTGTGAAAAATGTCATTGAAAGTTTGATACCTTTCAATGGGATTACATTGAATATATAGATTGTTTTGGGTAGTATGGACATTTTAACAATATTGATTCTTACTATACGTAAGCATGGAATATATCTCCATTTATTTGCCATATTTTACAATTTCTTTCATTAATCTCTTGTAGTTTTCAATATACAAGTCTTTTACCTCGGTTAAATTTATTCCTGAGTATCTTATTCTTTTTGTTGTTTTAAACTGGGTTGTTCTTACCTTTCTTTTTCTGACAATTCATTATTAGTGTATAGCAGTGATTTTCAATCGGTGTGCCAAAAGAATTTTTAAAACGTGTCATACCTGTTTAGTCAGGGGCACTGACCTTTCTCTTAGATTGTCAAATAAAAAATGACAACAGCCAACACAATAGCTGTCTGGTGTGAATGAATCAAAATTATACCTATTTTTGGAGGGCCAAGATGGCGGCATAGGTGGACGTACTGTTCCTTCTTGCACAACCAAAAGAGGGGAAAAAAAGCAATTTAGAGGGCATGGGCAGCCAGATATGACAGAAAACTGAACTGAGTGGAAGACTGACAACCAAGGAGTTAAAGAAGACACATTCATCCAGACCGGTAGGCAGGGCGGAGCTGGGTGGAGGGCGCTCGGGGAGACGCGGTCTGTGGAGCGGTGCCAGTGACACTCCAGCCGCCTGGAGCAGCCGTGGCGGGTGTGCCTGGCCAGAGCTCGGCAGGCACACTCTGTGAAACCGGGGCTGAGTCTCGTGCACCAGGCGGTCCCTCATTAGCATGCGGATAGACTGGGAGGAAAACCTGGGGAGCGAAACAGACCGCGTGGCCCACCAACGCAGGGAAATAAAGCCTCAAATCACCGATTGAAAACACCTGTGGGGGTTGAGGCGGCGGCAGGAGCAACTCCCAGACTCACAGGAGAGTTTGTTGGGGAGGCCCACGGGGACTCGGAACTGTGCAGGCCCGGCCACTCTCTCTCGAGCCAGCAAGGAAGGAATCGGCTTGCTTGTGGGCAGCTGTGGAGGTGCGGAGAGCGGAGCAAGCACCATTGTTCTCTCAGGCCCCGCCCCCCCACACAGTGACATGGGATACCCCGCCCCCACAGAGAGCTTTGCAACACAACCACTTGGGTGACCCCACCCCCAAAGATAGCATCACAACAGAGCGATGTGGGTTTCCCCGCCCTGGTAAACACCTAAAGCTCCGCCCCTTAAAGTAACAGGCGCACCAAGGGAAAAAAATAAAGGTGGCAAGATAGCGGGGAGCAGAGTCCACTCCCTCCTCCCCACAAGTGAAACACCTACCTGATTTTCTGAGGAACAGAACGAACAGCCAACAGCATTCCGGCATATATGAAGATTGGTGACCAAGATTACAGGGGAAATTGAACAATCAGACGCCTGACACAGACAGGAGGACCAGGGGAACAGGCCTGACCGGACACTTTTAAAGCCAACCAGCAGAAGTTTTTTTGTTTGTTTGTTTGTATGTTTGTTTGTGTGTTTTCCCCACCCTCTTTCCTGTCTGTCCTTCTTTATTTTTTTTTAATTCCTTCTTCCTTCTGTTCATTTAGTATTCCTAGTCTTCTCTTTTTATTTCTTATTTTTTTATTTTTATTTTTTATTTTTTTACTTTATTTTTTTTTCCTTTTCTTCTTCTTTCCCCTCGCTTCTTTATCCACAGGTGAGACATTAAAACCTGGAGTTGAAAAGAGAACAGAGCTAGACCCAAACAAGGGTCAGCCCGAAAAACAGAGAAAACTTCGCAACTCCAGAGAACTTGACAGATCAATTTAAGAAACAGAGGCTAGCAAGAAAAGTCTCACAAACAATGGGAAGGCAAAGAAACAATTCCCACATGAAAGGAAAGGAGGAAGCCCCAGAAAGAATGATAAATGAAACAGAGGCAAGCCAACTATCAGATAATGAGTTCAAAGCATTGGTTATCAGGAAGTTCAAGAAGCTTGATGAGCTCGCAGAGAACTTCGAGAAACTACAGGGAAACTATAATGAACTCACTGCAAACTATGTCAACATGAAAAAGGAAATAGAAACTATCCACAAGGGCCAAGAGGAAATGAAGAATACAATATCTGAACTGAAGAATACAATAGAATGAATCAAAAGCAGGCTCGATGAAGCAGAGGATCGGATCAGCGAGCTGGAAGACAAGGTAGAAAAAAACACCCAAAAAGAACAGGAACAGGAAAAGAGACTCAGAAAGAATGAAGAGGTATTAAGAGAAATGCAGGACAATATGAAACGCAATAATATTCATATAATAGGGACACCAGAAGGAGAAGAAGAGCAAGGGATAGCAAACGTGTTTGAAAAAATAATGATGGAAAACTTTCCTAATCTGATGAGAGAGAAAGTCACACAAATCCAGGAAACACAGAGAGTCCCAATCAAAAGGAACCCTAACAGGCCCACTTCAAGACACATCATCATTAAAATGTCAAAATTTCAAGACAAAGAGAATCTTAAAGGCAGCGAGACAGAGACAGGAAGTAACATACAAGGGAACCCCAATAAGGTTAGCAGCTGACTTCTCAACGGAAACACTCCAAGCCAGAAGAGAATGGCAAGAAATATTCCAAGTAATGAGAACCAGAGGGCTGCAACCAAGAAGACTACTCTACCCAGCAAGGCTCTCAATCAAGATAGATGGCCAAATAAGGAGCTTCCCAGACAAAAGAAGTCTAAGAGAATACACCTCCACCAAACCAGCTCTGCAAGAGATGCTAAAGGGACTGCTTTAAGGAAAGGAAGGAAGAGAGAGAAAGGAACACAGATACAAAAAAAAAAAATGGCAATGAATAAGCACCTATCGATAATAACCTTAAACGTAAATGGATTAAATGCTCCAATCAAAAGACATAGACTAGCTGAATGGATAAGAAAGCACGACCCACACATATGCTGCCTACAAGAAACCCACCTCAGGACAAAAGACTTATACAGACTGAAAGTGAAGGGCTGGAAACAAGTTTTCCAAGCAAACAGACAAGAAAAAAGAGCTGGGGTAGCAATACTCATATCAGACAAAATAGACTTCAAAAAAAGGGCCATAAAGAGAGATCCAGAAGGACACTTCATAATACTCAAGGGAAGAATCCACCAAGAAGACATAAATATTGTAAATATATATGCACCCAACACAGGAGAACCCAAATACATAAAGAAAATCTTGGAGGACTTCAAGAAGAACATTGATAGCAACACAATTATAGTAGGGGACGTCAACACCCCACTGTCAAAAATGGACAGATCCTCCAAACAAAATATCAGCAAAGACATTGTGGCATTGAACAATGCCCTAGAAGAAATGGACTTAACTGATATATATAGGGCCTTTCACCCCAAAGAAGCTAAATACACATTTTTTTCAAATGCACATGGAACATTTTCAAAAATAGACCATATGATAGGACACAAAAC
>PVJI01032076.1:0-12548 GCA_004026765.1 Micronycteris hirsuta
GACATTGAAATTAAGAACAGTCTAACAATAGCCAGGGGGGAGGGGGGAGGGGACAAAGGGGAGAAGGGTTTTCAGGAATCACTATGGAGGGCACATGGACAGAACCAAGGGGGAGGAGGGAGGCTGGGGAGGTGGGTGGGGTTTTAGGGGGAGGGAGGAGGGGAAGGGACAGGATGCAAATAACTGTAATTGAACAACAATAAAGTAATTATTTAAAAAAAATCTGTATGTGTAACTTTGTGAAAAATAAAACTAACATTTTAGAGAAAGGTGTTATACCAGTTTCTTTTCATAACAGTAACAGCAACTGCATATTGAGGACTTTCTATCTGTTAACTAAGCATGAAAATAAGATTTTTTTCAGACATTATTTTTAATTGTAACATGAACCCTGCAATTGAGCTATTATCACCATTTACAGAGAAGAAAACTACCCTTCAAGAGAAATTAAACGACTTTGCCAGCACCACATCTCTGCAAGGTCTGCCTTTGTGCTCCAGACCTGCCTGTGCTTCTTTGGGACAGGTAGTTAGTTCCCCAGGACCAACCTGGGGATAAGTGTATTCCTGGCTTTATGGCAGTCTTGGGAACTGAAGCTCATATGGCTTTGCTATGTGACTACATTCATGATGGTGGCAGCAATAAAGGGAAGTTCTGAATTTGACCTCAAGAAGTGACAACTCTGTTCTGTTCCAGCAACCGGAGGCCTTTGGAGGACTTATCTTCTGGCGACTGAAGGAGACAGAGCCCTCGGATGCCAGGGGTCTTTCCACCAGAAACGTGCTGAGTAGAATTGGGAAGGTGGATGGCAAATGTCAACGTGTGAATGAAATAAGGCTTTTGATTCTCTTTTTCTGTGAGCTACTTTTAGACTGCTAGGTTCTGTAGAGGCAACTTCTAAATAAACTAGAACTGACAGATAATAAACAATAGCTAGGGCTGTAGCAACAGAAATCAATGCATTTCATGTTCCACATAAGAGAAAATAGTCAAGATGTTTCACGTCCTTTTAGAGTGATAAATGCAATTTACACAATGAGCAAGAAGCCATGATTGGGAATAGATGGTGTAAGACCCCATTGAGGACATGGAGAAGAGGGTTTGATGGGGGTGATGTTGCTAACCTTAGGAACTGACAGCATAATCAGTTCTGAGGGTTATAAAAAACTTGTGACTATAAGCGTAAGAGACAGGAAAGGCTTAGGTCCTGTGTTGATCCGCATTACCCTCGCAGTGGCGACAGGGCCCAGCCCGCACAGTATAGCTGATTGCATTTGTCTGAAGAGGTGCTGCCTTGCCCGTCTGAGAACCAAACAGCGCTCAGGTCTACAGATGCGCAAAGACATTTCATGCGTGTAGAGGAAAGAGATGCCTCTGTGATTCCAGAGAGTTTTCCCCAGACCACTGCCAAATTTTATGCTATCTGCTGCAGTTAGTCTGAAGGGCACACTCCACGCCGAGAGCCCTTGTGGGGCACAAAATGAACTCACTGAGGTTTTATGATATCTGTTCTCAAATAGGCTTCACGCATCTCCCGACCTGTAATGCCCCTACATTTCAATAATCTCATAACAGGGTCATGGGGTTTGAGGGAGGTGTACCCCTCTTCCCCCTCCAAAGACCATACTCTTGATGTGGAGGTCACTGCTTCCTTCTCCTGAAGAAGGAGCTTCACAAAGAGGCAACAGGTGCTGTGTGGGCCAAGTCTGGCCTTCGGAGCTGCCATAGAAGAGGCTCCGAGCAGGTCGCTGCCTGTGTCTCTACACCCTCAAGGCTGCTCCGTGGCCCCCAGCAAATTTCCAAGTTTACCATTTACAAGTTTTTACCATTTACAAGTTTACCATCTCTTTGTTGAAAAACAGCGATGACATTCTTCCCTCCTCGAGAGCGCGGCTATGAGCGTTTAGTGGGGTAATACGTTTGAGGCACGCAGCCGAGCCTGCACGTGATCAGCACTCAGTAGATGCCACCTTTATGAAGTTGCTTCCTTACTCTGAGCTTCCTTTTCCAGCTGCTGCAATGGAGCAGTCAGACCCTTGCCCTGGAGTTGTTTGTGGAATGAGAACTAGGGCAGGTTGAGAGTCTGGCTCAGGATGGACAGTGGCCTTTGTCCCTTAGCTCTGCAGATACCATCAGAGAGGATGGAGCTGCAGAAGAATTCACCTGTGTGAGGGCCCATCCCAGGAGACACACAAACCCAATGGAAATTAGTTAGGTCAATAAGATATGGACTCATTTTACTTTTTCTACCTCATTCAGGTAGGCTCTTGGAGTTGATACACCCCTGGCTCACCGGGCTCCAGGTAGAGGCTTTATCCCAGGCACTGACTTGTCAGGATGTACCTTGTTTCCTGGGTTCCAGACCCATTCGCTCCCCTGAACTATCTCCCTTTCCTGTTTAATGGTTAATAGCTAGAGAAAAAGGTCTAAAGAAAGTATCTCTTCTCTTTCTTACCCATTCCTTTCTTCTTTATTGCCCCCCAAAGGTTAGAATTTATGGCATAATGAGTGTTTCAGTTAACTTTTTTTTTTTAAGTCAGCCTAAAATTTAAAGACTCTTAGCACATCGACAACCACTTCAGTCTCTTTCACAGTTTCTAATTTGGAAAGGGCTCAGCAGGGCAGTTCTGGCTCGGGGTCTCTCATGTGCATGCAGGAGGGATAGAACTGGAACAGCAGGGGCCTAGAGCAGCTAGGGGCTGGCTGCACACCTCTCTTTTCATGTGCTTGCAGCACCCATGGCCACCTTGGGTGGGATAGTTCGCTTCCTCACAGAAGGTGGCTTCAGGGTACTTCGGAGTGCTCCTGTGGTGGCTTAGGGCTCCAACACAAGATTCCAGGGAACCAAGCAGAAGCTGCAATAACTTTTAGGATCCAGGCTCAGAAGCAGGACTAGCTACATAACGTGTGCGACCCAGTGCAAAATGAAAGTATGGGCCCCTTGTTCACAGATTGTTAAGAATTTGAAGATTGAAACAGAAGAGCATGGAATCTTTCTGAGTTTGGGGCCCTCTATGACTTCACAGTCATATAGTGTCGCTCTTACCATAAGCTGCTGGTGAACCAGTCACTGAGATCAACCCAGATTCAAGGGGAGGAAACCTAGAACTCACCTCTTAGTGACGGGAGTGTCAGACAGTTTGCAGACATGTGTTAAAATCCTCACATCCAGATTCCTCTGATTTCTTCTTTCTTTGACTTTTCGGTGTTCTGCCCATCATTCTTGCTTCATGCATATTAATTATCTTTTACTTATATTAAGGTCCTTAGTATTATTTGCACATTTTTTCTACTTTTTATTTGTGGTTAGTCAAATTTAATTTTTAAATAATGTCTTTAACAATTCTATGGAAATATGACTTTTAAGTTTTCTTGACAAAATGCTTCTGGCCCACCTATATGGCGCTTCAGCTCTCTGCATTCAGCGAGCTCTGCTCTGTGGCAGTTGCCTCTGGGTTGTGTCCTTATGTGCTCAGCATCTGCCCCCGCAGACGCATTCCTTAACGAAGAAGAATAACTTCTTGGTCGGGGTTCACATTAAAAAGAAAAAATATATCTGTTCCACCTCCACCCTCCCAACACACATACTCCACTCCCCTCCACCCTCACCATTCTTTGGACAAAGGTGTGAACAACTCCCTCTAATTGAGTACATTGAACATCTATTCAATCCTTATTGTCATGTGGTCCCATCAAGATTTTCCAGAGTATTGTCTTCTTCTCAGGCCACTGAGTTTCTTAAGTCTTAAAAATTAATTACATATTAACTAGTTTATTTATGTCACTTTAAGTTTATATGGCACTAAATTCTCATATATTACTTATTTTCCAGTTTTATTGAAAAATAATTGACATCTAGCACTATATAAGCTAGAGGCATGCAGCATGATGGTTTGATTTACACAGTTTGTGAAGTGATTACTACAATAGCTTCAGTTAACATCCATCTTCTCATATAGATATAATAAAAAAAGAAAATATTAAGATAATTATTCATGAGATATTAACAAGCACTTTTATGCCACTTTAAGCTTACACATCACTTTCAATTTTTTTTTAATCTCCAATTGGACTCTCACAAGACACAGCCATAGTATTTGTCCCTACTGATAATAGAGAAAATGAAGTTCAGACTGTAGGTGCCTTTTTCTACATCCCATACCATTTAAGACATAGAGCTTGAAACTGCACACACATCTTTTAACTCCATATGCTTACTGTGCATTTGCATTACATCATGCTATCTGCTATTGCATTTCAGACTCCATCGAATTCAGTGCTCAATAAACAATAAAAGATTATATACAGTCAGTTCTTCATTGTCCGTGTCAACATTTAAGCTCAGTGGTATCAACAATGGTAAATCACAGATAATTGCCCAAATGTTTCAAGGTCTTGCTTGAACATTGTTTTCTTAATTTCTTGAATAGATAATATATGAACATGATAAAACAATTCAAGTTTTCTTCCATCCTTGATTCCATAATGTACACAGATAACTATACATATATCCCTTAAAACACTCACAAATGGTAGCATACCATATCTCCTTTTAACAGCTGCAGGGTATTTCATTGTTGTATGGTGTCACTTAACTGATCCTCAATTGAAGGGAATTTGATTTTTATTTCATTGCTTTCCTTTTCTTTTTTTTAATTTTTAAATATATTTTATTGATTATGCTATTACAGTTGTCCCATTTTCCTCCCTTTATTCTCCTCCACCCTGTACCCCCTCCCCCGCCATTCCCCGCCCTTTAGTTCTTGTCCATAGGTCACACACATAAGTCCTTTGGCTTCTACATTTCCTATACTATTCTTAACCTCCCCCTGTCTGTTTTCTACCTACCATTTATGCTACTTATTCTCTGTACTTTTTCCTCCTCTCTCCCCCTCCCAGTCCCCTGTTGATATCCCTCCATGTCTTATATAAACCCCTTTAACATTTCATATAATAAAGGCTGGGTGATGATGAACTCCTTGCACTTGACCTTATCTGAGAAGCACTTTGTCTGCCCTTCCATTCTAAATGAAAGTTTTGCTGGATAGAGTATTCTTGAATGTAGGTCCTTGCCTTTCATGACTTGGTATACTTCTCTCCAGCCCCTTCTTGCCTGCAAGGTTTCTTTTGAGAAATCAGCTGACAGTCTTATGGGAACTCATTTGTAGGTAACTGTCCCCTTTTCTCTTGCTACTTCTAAGATTCTCTCCTTATTTTTAATCTTGGGTAATGTAATTATGATGTGCCTTGATGTGTTTTGGGTCTTTGGGACTCTGAGCTTCCTGGACTTCCTGGAAGTCTATTTCCTTTGCCAGACTGGGGAAATTCTCTTTCATTATTTGTTCAAATAAGTGTTCAATTTGTTGCTCTTCCTCTTCTCCTTCTGGCACCCCTATGACTCGGATGTTGGGATGTTTAAAGATGTCCTGGAGGTTCCTAAGCCTCTCCTCATTTTTTTGAATTCTTGTTTCTTCATTCTTTTCTGGTTGAATGTTTTTTTCTTCCTGTGGTTCACACCATTGATTTGAGTCCCAGTTTCCTTCCCATCACTATCGGTTCCCTGTACATTTCCCCTTATTTCTCTTAGCATAGCTTTCATTTTTTCATCTAATTTGTGACCAAATTCAACCAATCCTGTGAGCATCCTGATTACCAGTGTTTTGAACTGTGCATCTGATAGGTTGGCTATCTCTTCGTGGCTCAGTTGTATTTTTTCTGGAATTTTTGATCTGCTTTTTCATTTGGGCCATTTTTTTTCCTTGGTGCGCCCTTTTACTTTAAGGGGCGGAGCCTTAGGTGTTCACCAGGGTAGGGTAACCCACTTAGTTGTGTTGTGATGCTGCCTGTGGGGGTGGGGCCTGAGAGGGAACAATGGCACTTGCTCCAGTGAACTCTCCCATGAGGCTGGGAGTTCCTCCCACTGCCGCCTCAACCCCCACCGGTGTTTTCAATAGGTGGTTTGAGGCTTTATTTCCCTGCGATGGTGGGTTGAGCAGTCTGCTCCGCTCCCCAGCTTTCTCTCCTGGTTTATCTGCGTGTGAATGAGGGATCGCCCAGTCCTCCTCCACTGGATCCAGGTCGGCCAGCCGCAGGTTTCGCCAAGTGCCCTGGCCAGCCATGGGCCTCTCCAGGCAGCTGCAGTGTTGCCCCCACTGCTCCACAAACAGCCAACTGGTTACATGCTCTCCACCTGGCTCCGCCCCACTTACAGGTCTGGATGAACATGTCTGTAACTTCTTGGTTGTGGGTTTCCATATAGTTCGATTTTCTGTCAGTTCTGGTTGTTTTTTGTTTTTAAATCATTGTTTTTCCTCTTTTGGTTGTGCGAGGAGGCACAGTGTGTCTACCTACGCCTCCATCTTGGCCGGATGCCCTACTTCATTGTTTTCTAATACAAAAAGTTACATTTTAATTTCACTCTACATACTTATTTGTTTACATAAGAGGGTATTTTTATGGGATGTATTAAGATTAGAATATGTGTGTGTAAATCTTCATAGATACTTAATTTTGATGTAAGTATAATTTATGTGTTAAAAATGTGTGTGTTTATGTTTTTGATAGATACTCCCAAGTTTCTTTAAAAAGAGGTTGTTTTACTTACATTCCCACCAACATTGTATGAAAGTAATTATTTCATCTCTCCAATGTAATATATAATCAAATTTTTGTTTTTCTCTAATCTGGCAGTTAAAAACTGGAATTACAATGTTATTGGAGATTCACTTATTTTGAGTAAGGCTGAGTAGCTACTAATATTTTGGAAAGTCACTTGTATTTCATTTTCTTTGACTTGCTGTTTTTGCCCAGTTTTTTATTTTGAGTTGTTGATATTGTTTTATTGATTTTTTGGAATCCTTATATGTATTGCAAATATTTTCTCCTGCTTGTTATTTGCAAGCAGGAGAAAGAACATTTTCAGGCAGAAGGAATAGGAAGTGAAGATACCCTGAGAGGTACAAAAAGAATAGAAAGTGCAGTGTGCTATTTTCTCCACTTTGTTATTTCTTTTCAAGCAGAAATTAAAAGTCGTTATATAGTAAAATTCCTTATTTTTATATTAATGTTTTAAAGTAATGTTAAGACCATTGTAATGTAAGATTGTAAATTTCTCTTATGTTTTCTTTGAGCAATTATAACAGTTTCATTTTCTATGTTGAAATCCCTTATCCATCCATAATTTATTTTTGTGAAAGGTACAAAGTAGATACATATTTTTCCACAGATGGCTACTCAATTGTTTTGACAACATCCTTGGACAATTCATCTTTTACCTACAGATTTAGAAGGACAGTTTTATCATACCTTAAATTCTTGTTTGTATTTGAGTCCATTTTAGGACTCTTTGTTCTGTTCTATTATTCTATCCTTTCAGGCATAATATCTTATTGCTTTAATTGTATACATTTATAAAATCCCTTGTACTCTGGTTGGGCTTACCTTTTCATTGGTCTCCTTTCTCAGGATATTCTTGACTATTATAACAAGTTTATTTTTACATATTAACTTTAGAATGAACTTGTTTCATTCCAACTGTTTCTGTTGATGTGTTTTTAGGATAACATGATATGGATATCTTTAATATTGAGTCTTACTAACCATTCACCTGAATTTTAAGGTGAGTTTTCCTGAAGTCAACAAATGTATGAGGGCCAGGATTAATAATATTCTCATGTAATACAGGAAATGGAGATCTGAGAAGTTCCAAACATCCTTATTTGTCAAAGTCACAAATATGGCAAATCTTGAAAAGGGCCTAGACTGGATGTTCTCCTTTACACTCTTGATCTTTCTGTCATACAACACTCAGGTTATCTATCCCTGTGTGACAGGGAGAGGTACATTCTGGAGACCAAGGGCGCACCTATCGTGGCATGCAGTCTTTCTAAAACATGGTGTAGTAGAAGTAGCCTTGGCGCGGGCAAGACTCCAGTTCTCTCTCAACTTGCTCTTTCTTATCTGTGAGATCTCAGGAAAATTATTCAACTTTTGTAGAAATGCAACTTCTTCAATAAATGGTGGATGGTACTTAATTTGCAGAGGACTAGAGAGAATTTACCTTATCCTATTTGGCACTTTGGAGGCACTCAATAAATGGTGTTTTTCCTTCTTCAGAAATGTGAAATACTTTCCCATGTGACACTTAATTTTGAGGATCACTTCGCAGAGTGAAATTTACCAGACTAATGAAATTTTCCCCTACCGCTGAAGTTTCAGCCTGTAAGAAGGGGAAAGTCTTTAACCCAGATAGGGGAAGGGCTCTGACTCAGGTGGCCACCACCTCGCTCTTCCCAGTTTTCCCTGCGCAGACGCTTCATGGCCTCAGTCCTCTTGCCTGCACTTTGGAGCTCCTTCTTTCTTCCTGGGAGGTTCCCCCACCCCTGCCTTTTCTCTAAGGCTAATTTTTACTAGCTATTTAAAATGAATCTGCTAAGCATAGGGACAAAAACTTTATAGTGAATAGTGAAAAATGGTTTAAATTGTTTATTTTTCTTGAAAAATAAAACTAAAAATTATTGAAATAAAATTAACATAATTACAATGATAAAAGATTGAGTGAGATATTAAGATTGATTCACTTTGGTTAAAAAGATTTTCCAAGACAATTTTATCATTTTATATAATATCGTTTATTTCACATTTTCATCATAGCAAAAATTTGAGGGCTTTATCAGTTTTCCTAAGATTCTCTCTTAATCAGGTGGTACGTAAATAATTTTTTTTTCTTTGCTGTATCTAGCTGTTATTACCCCTGCTGATTTTCTGTTTTCTTGGCTGCAAGGGGTTCTATCTGTGTTGAATCATCATTTGTCAATGGTTTTACTTGTAATTCTCGCAGTTCGCACCTATAACTTTTGTTGACTCTATGAATTCATTAATCTTTTGCAAGCCTGGCAATTTAATGTTGCCATGGTCTTACACTGAAGTTTGTACTGGTTTTAAAAAGTTTGTGACATCTTGATATTGTGAATAATCCCCCTCACCCCACCTCACGACATTCACATGCTAGTGCGTGGAATTTGTGACTGCTACCTCAGGTGGCAAAAGGGACTCTGTTGATATAATTAAGGTAAGGCTCTCAAGGTCTTATCCTGGATTATTTGGGTGGGCACGAAGTAATCACAAAGGTCTTCATAAGAGGAAGGCAGGAGGTCAGCATGAGTAGTAAAGGTGATGATGGAAGTAAGAGATGGCAGTGATGTGGCCAGCAGCCAAGGAAAACCTGCTGCCTCTAGAAGTTAGAAGAGGCAAGGAATGGAGCCCATTTTGGAACCCACAGAAGGAGCAAGCCTTATCCCTCAAGACTCATTTCAGACTCTCACCTGTAGAACTGTAAGAGAATAAACTCACGGTGTTTTAATGCACTTAGGGTCTAGTTATCTGAAATGAAGACAGCCAGATGTTAACCCAAACGCGGTCCTCAGAGAGCACAGGATTGGATAGAGGGGTTTGTGAGGAGTGTGGGGTAAACAAAAGCAGTTCATTAGTGAACATTTTAATGACTTTTGCTTTTCCATGTAGCCTATAAGTGTGGTATACATGTGTCTATACCAGTGAGTCTGTGGACAGTAAAAAATAAATATTCAAAAGGCAATTTATATGAACCTTTTCCCCTTCTGTCTTGTCAGCAACTGGATTCTTTCTTGCAGAATTACTGGATCTAGTTGGGCAAACAGTTGGAGTGAAAAACTAGAAGAGCCCCAAAGGATTGATGACCGATCATGAGAAAGAGCCTGAAACTCTGAGTAATAAAGGAAAGATGCTGACAGGTTAGTGAGACGTAGAGCTTACCGATGCTGAAATATTTTAAGAGACAGAGAAAGAGAACAGGGGCCGCTGTGCCAAGAAGTAGGACATGGGGACAGAGGTGAATAAAGAGGATTTTTAGAAAGTGTTACTGTGTGTTGTGTGCTGTGCATTGTAATTTGTACCTCTTGTCCCCAACTAGCTTCCTTAATGACAATCTTCAGTAATGATCCAGTTAGGTTTTTGTTTGTTTTTTAAAATAGATCTCCGATGAGGCTTGTTCTAAAGCAGAAGGAGGCACAGCTTTATTTAGATTACATGTTCTCAAAATATATTATTATTATTTCTTACCAGAAGTTTTTAAGCCAGGTCTCTCTGACCTATGATGTTCTAAGCTAGGACCAAGATGCCCTCAGCTTTCTGATCTTTTGCATTTGGGGTAAAGGCCTCTTGTTGATTATCTTCTTAGAGGCGCCTTTAAGGCAACTAGTGCTTTCTGAGCAGCTGCTGTTGTGGTCTAGGCCTTCAGGAAAGAAGCCTTTCTAACCTCAACTTCATGCTTCTGTTTCTCATTTTCTTTGCTTTTCTGAACTTATAACAGTCAAACATCTGTCACGTTGGCATTCCTTTCTCTGGCTGCAGTCTCCTTGGCCTATCTTGTAACTGTTTTGGCTGGATATTCATCTCTGGGGCAGCTCCTATACCATTGTGATGAGCACAGTGTGGGAATTTGAGAGTCAAGGCAGTGAACTGTGTACATGTGCACACAAGAATGCACATCCTTATACCAGTTCATACATCATCAGCCAGAGTCCGGTTCTGATCATTAACGACCGTGATTACAACCAGATTCCTCAGATGTGGCCCAGAGGAAATGCAGACTACCCAGACAATTTCCAAATCGCGCTCTGTGACTTTCAGCCTGATGCATTTGGAGGCTCCTGGGCAGTTTCAATTAGATGTCTCCTTTACTGTGCCCTCTGTCCCAGCCCCAGAGAGAAGCAAAGGCAGTTTTTAACTTTGAAATGCCCTACCTACATTATTTGGCTTATCGGTTCTGCATGAAACTCTCCTAGAAGGTGCTATGGGATTTAAGGGTTTTAGTTTAAGTTTGGCTGAATGACTAACAGGTGGTCAGAGAGGTCATTCATGGGCACAGCTTCCAGGGAATGACACTGCGGAGCCACGTGTTCCTGCCTACCATTCTCAGCAGTGACTCCCTCATGAGAAAGGGGAACTCTGTCCAAGTATTTATGACTGAACTGATGAAGTCAGGGAGAAAATAATAGGATTTATTTTCCTTTAGGCTCTGAAAGTCCTGTGTTATTGTGCCCACATGGTCCATCTTGTCCTGCCAGTGCGTCATGAAACATGGCCGAGTCCGAAAAGGCAGGGTCTCCGACTGGCCCATGTAACTGACAGGCTGTGTGACGGATGCGGCCATGCCTAGTAGATGCGTGTTTTCTGGCGCTGGGCTTATAATTAAGTCCTGAGCGATTACGGAGGAGAACTAATAGCTCTCCCAGCTGCAAAATAGGAAAGAAGTTCTTAGTACAAATGAGAAGCAAGCACTTGTGTCAGCAAATTTTTGATTAAGGTGAAACAAATGGACAAGGCTGAGTTATGTTCTTTTTTATTTTTTATGTGCATTTGGTGAGCAGAAGGAACATGTTACAGACAGAATCATTTACTAAACAAAGATGAACATTCTTAGATAAAAATCTATGTTTTGCCTGGTGGCTGGCGTGCTAGGATTATTTTTGACAGAAAATAAATAGCAAGGTGATATGTGATATGTGAGAGGAAAAAATTTGGATCAACCCATGTGTTATTTCGTGAAAAGATCCAATCAATTTTACTCCGATTGCTAGAGGAAAAAGTTATGTAGCCATGTTGGATAAGGCTCACTTATTGCTCTCCATTCAAGATGTAAATAATATTTAAACCTTACAAATTGAATTTTTATTAAGAAATTCATCTCTGGTTACCCCGGGGTTTATGAAATCTTTTAGAGCTTGTGGAGGAAGGCAATATATCTCAATGTACAAAACCAGATTGATTGAGGTGAGAAATTTTAATTTTTAGGGTCAGGAATATACCTCACCTTTTAGAACATGCTTAATGAGAAGGGAACAGACAGATGTTGCTTAAAAGACATTCTAATTCTTCTTGTATCGTTCTTAATCTATGCCACCACTTCGTTGCTACTTTCATGTACTTTACAAATTGGGATTAATGGCTTTTTTTTTTTGGCGTAAGAGTTTCAAGGCCACAAATTCATAAATTGAGTAAATAAATAAATTCATCTGTCTCATGACTTTCTGGGTACTTAAAATCTATATATTCATTATTTTGTGCATTCATAAAATGCCAGGACTGGTATTAATAAAATTTATATTTCCTGTACAGGGATTGTTTAACTAGAAAATATAAGTGGCAGTGCTTAATGTAATATTTTTCAAAGATGAACAAGTGGAAATGTTTAGTCTGCTCTTGCACTGCCCATTTTCTGATTCTTTTCTGTGAGAACAAGTAATAATAATGGCAGCTATTACTAATCCATATTGAAAATTTGCTCTGTGAGAGGTATTTTGCTTGTAGGTTCTTATTTAAGAAACATCATTATCCTCCTTTTATGGCAGAGGAAACTGAGGCTGAAAGAATTTAAGAACTTATCAGTGTAATCAAGGATGTTAAGCATCAAGTTCAGATTTCGAGCCTAGACTGTCTCAGTGTTGAAAGCCTAGCATTTTCTAGTTTCCTACTATTTTTTGAGAACTAAATGCCTCTGCGTTCTCGCC
>PVJI01032077.1:0-12553 GCA_004026765.1 Micronycteris hirsuta
CATCACAATGCAACCACGTGGGTTATCCCACCCTGGTGAACACCTAAGCCTCCATCCCTTACTATGTAACAGGTGTGATGAGTCAAAAAAAAAAGGCCCAAATGAAAGAACAGATTAAAGCTCCAGAAAAAATACAACTAAGGGACAAAGAGATAGCCAACCAATCAGGCTCACAGTTCAAAACTCTGGTAATCAGGATGCTCACAGAATTGGTTGAATATGGTTGCAAAATAGAGGAAAAAGTGCAGGCTATGAAAAGTGAAATAAAGGAAAATACACAGGGAACCAACAATGAAGGGAAGGAAACCGGGACTCAAAACAACGGTTTGGAGCAGAAGGAAGAAAGAACCATTCAACCAGAACAGAGTGAAGAAACAAGAATTCAAAAAAATTAGGAGAGGCTGAGGAACCTTCAGGACATCTTTAAATGTTCCAACATCCAAATCATAGGGATGCCAGAAGGAGAAAAGAGCAAGAAATTGGGAACTTATTTGAAAAAATAATGAAGGAGAACTTCCCCAATCTGGCGAAGGAAAGAGACTTCCAGGAAGTCCAGGAAGCTCAGAGAGTCCCAAAGAACTTGGACCCAAGGAGAAACACACCAAGGCACATCATAATTACATTACCCAAGATGAAAAATAAGGAGAGAATCTTAGAAGCAGCAAGAGAAAAGGAGACAGTTACCTACAAAGGAGTGCCCATAGACTGTCAGCTGATTTCTCAAAAGAAACTTTGCAGGCAAGAAGGGGCTGGAAAGAAGTATACCACATCATGAAAGGCAAGGACCTACATCCAAAAATACTGTATCCAGCAAAACTTTCATTTAGAATGGAAGGGCAGATAAAGCGCTTCCCAGACAAGGTCAAGTTAAAGGAGTTCATCATCACCCAGCCTTTACCATATGAAATGTTAATGGAACTTATCTAAGAAAATGAAGATCAAAAATATGAATAGTAAAATGACAACAAACTCACAGCTATTAACAACCAAACCTAAAAACAAACAAACAAAAACAAACTAAGCTACAACTAGAACAGGAACAGAATCACAGAAATGGAGATCACATGCAGGGTTACAGTGGGGGAGTGGGAGGGGAAGAGAGGGGGAAAAGGCACAGAGAATAAGTAGCATAAATGGTAGGTAGAAAACAGACAGGGGGAGATAAAGAATAGTATAGAAAATTTAGAAGCCAAAGAGCTTATGTATGTGACCCACGGACAAGAACTAAAGGCGGGGCGGGGGGGAGGGGCAGGGAATGAGGGTGGGAGGGGGTGTGCAGGGCGCAGGGGAATAAAGGGGGGGGAATGGGACAACTATAATAGCATAATCAATAAAATATATTAAAAATATTTAAAAGAAAAAAAAAAGAATTCCTCTGAGGAAAAGATCTGCTCTTTTGTTTTTTGAAAATACCTTAATGGGCCCTGGCTGGTGTAGCTCAGTGGATTGAGCACAGGCTGGGAACCAAAGGGTCCTGGTTTGATTCCCAGTCAGGGCACATGCCTGGGTTGTGGGCCAGGTCCGCATGAGGGCCATGTGAGAGGCAACCATACATTGCTGTTTCTATCCCTCTCTTTCTCCCTCCCTTCCCCTCTCTCTAAAAATAAATTAAAAAAATAAAATCTTTAAAAAAAAAAAAGAAAGAAGAAAATACCTTAATGGACCTTTTAAGTATGCAAAACAAGACCCCAGGCCTGCTCTGCATGGGACGGACCAGACAGAGAGGAAGCTAATGGCACTACCTAGTAAACCCACAAAAATTTTGCAAGTACCCCTGGAGATAGCCTTTGGAAGGTGCCCTCAGCAAGAGAGAAGTTAGGGGACTAAGGAAAAAAGCAGCCAGAGAGGAAGCAGCCTTCTCCAGCCAGCCCCTCCTGGCACCGACTCCCTGGGGTCAGCTCTGGTTTTCCCATGGACAGCACTGGCTTTTCCACAATGCCTTGGAGTCATTTGATGATGATGGGTAGGATAGCCTGGCACTGGAATGCTGAGGCATCAAGGTTACAGATTTCAACTATTTTATTCCCTGGGTCTGCAAACTTTTATCATAAATTAATAAATTGGCATTTTGGTGCCTACTTGAAACTTTCTGGGGGGTCAGGGAAAGGTGGAGGCAGAGTGGGGAATGATGGGATGGAGATGAGGCAACTGGCCACCAGACTCAGGGGCAACCGAGGCGACAAAGGGCTGTATGAATTCAGTTGGTTTGCAGTTCGCAAGGGCACCTTCTGTCTCGGTGCTTCACCAAATGAGTCACCAGTACAGTCTGCGTCACTTGCTCTGGTGACCAAATGCTGGATCCTGCTCCAGCGAGGGCACAGAGGGAGCAGAGGCTCGGTCACACCCGGTTCCACCTGAGCTGAACGTGCTCCATTCGAAGGGCTAGGCTTCATTCTCAGATAATGTCCTTCTTATATTTCATGAGATGATGGGAATTTTTTTCCATGACCTGACTTGCCAGTTAAAATTTCAACCTCCTATTACCTCCTTTTTTTGAAAACGCTATTTCACTGGCCCCTGAAATCCCGAAGTCTGACCAGAGGCCCTGCTGGGAAGGCCCTGTGCCTGGAGTGAGTCTGGGCCAGTCTGAAGCGCAGACTCCTCCTGAGGAAGCAAGGGCAGCGCCCCCTTTCCTGAGGTCTCCGCGCTCCCACCTCAGCAAGGACGGCTCTGCCACTCACTGCCTGCCAGGAAGACACATACTACCTTTCCCAGTGAAACCCTCCCTGACAGGCAACCAGTTGATGGGAGTCTCAAGAGCTGGAAAATTTTAGTTTAAGCTAAATAGTTAACAAACCTGCTAGGTAATGCATATATTAAAGCTATTGTTTCAGGAGCTGAGGGTACGGCCCACCCTGGCTCCCTGCAGAGGGAGATGACTTCCTGGGGCACAGCTCAAGACCACCGCCCAGGGCACAGCCAGGGACATCCGGGTCATCGTGTTCCTGGGAGACAGATGACTGGCCGCCCACAGCTAACTGCCCAGGGCTGCAGTTTTTTTTTCATCTAATTTTCCGTGAATTTCAGATCTCCTCATCACACTTTGTTCTCTGTTATAAAAAGATTGGCTTGAAAAAAAAAAAAAAAGTAGGACGATCCATTAGGGTACAAACCCACGGTCTTCTCAGATCGCAGGCCATCTGAATAAAGCGCCCATAAAGATTCAATCCCTGTCTCTGCTCATTGGGTCTGGGAGGTGACAGGCAGCATGGACGCTGGTTTCACATTCTGGGGACTCCATTCTGGGACAGATTTTGGGACTCTCTGGTAAGTCTGGGTATTGGTGGGGAGTCCTGATTGCTGCCTGGACTGTGGGGGTAAGGGGGGGCTGGAGGTGTGGATTTGGGGACTCTAGCAGCTTCCGACTGATGTCACTTGGGGACCCTCCTCCTCTGACTCTCAGCGTTCCCCATCCTTTTTCACATTCGATCGAATCATTGCGCGTTCTGGTTTGGGTTGCAATCCCAGGTCATGACTCAGGTCATCTGTAATTAAAGCACCTTCTGGTTTACAGAGCTCTGTCTGGGAGAACAGGGTGGAAAGCCTCCATTCCAGAAAACAGCCCTTTGGGGCGAGTTTGGCTGAATTGGTCTACCTACGCTTATGAACCAATGACTAAAAAGAAAATGATTTTTTACTGTAACTATGGGTCTTTAAATTACTGTATTATACTGTAACTAGAGTTGTTTTATCAAAGGTCAGGGAAGTTGGATGGAATGCCTTACATAGAAGCTTTTATGAGATTACATAATAAAGATGCAGATTTAAAAGGAAAAAAGTTAATGGTCCTGAGAAAAGGGAATTTGCCTGTGAAGGATAGCAGAAGCTCAGAATAGAGGGCCCAGGTAGATCTGGGTATCATGGGGGCTGTGAGTGTGGTCGGGGTTCCCAGGCGCCTCCAGCCCTTGGGGGGTCTTCCTCCTTACTCAGCTGAGGGAACTGGGGAAGGTGAGCCTGAACTGGTCTCACCGTCTAGAATCCGTCAGGGAACCAAACTCGGTGGAGGACAAGCCCCTACCAGGGCCGGGCAATACCCCTTGCAGAAACTTCCAGGGGGAGAAGGGCCAGAGGGCCAGCCCACTGGCTATTATTGGGAATATACTGTTTTCTACGTCAGATCTGTTAAACCGGAAAAACTCCGAAAGGACCGGAGTACATCCCTTTAGAACGGACGAAGGAATGCACCGGGCTTTTCAGTCCCCAAAGCTGCACCTGGCTTCTGCACCAGCCTGGGGGCTTCCAACCCTATAACGCCCCCTCAGTCATACATGCATGAAAGGCAGGGCATTGCCCTAGGGGTCCTCACCCAGGTGCTCAGTGACATTCTGCAGCCCATTGCTTACTTCTCAAGAAACTAGATCACACTTTCCAGCGGCGGCCAGCCTGCTTGAGAGCTGTGGCAGCCAGCGGTGAGCTCCTACAGGAAGCTGGAAATTCTCCTTGGGACAGCCCACCACCGTTTACGCACCCCAGCACGTGTTGCGTCTGCTGGAGCAAAAGGGAAATTGTGGCTCACAGCCGGAAGAAGGGGCAGGTATGAAGCCATTCTTGACAATTTCAACGTCTCCCTCCAAACTGTAAGTTAAATCCTGCCTCCCTTCTCTTAACCTCTGACTTGGCCATGCTAATGTATGACTGTGCTGAAATCACTGATGAAGTGCATTCTGCAGAACTGATTCACAGGACCGTCCTCGAGAAGAGGCAGACTGCAGTCTGTGCAGACGGAAGCGGCTGTATGGACACAGGAAGCAGAAAGGCTGGGTCTGCAGTTGTGGAAGGAACAGTGGAGGCCAAGGCCTCACTTCTGGGAACCGCTGCTCAGACAGCTCAACTGACTGCAGTGACGAGGACACTAGAATTGTCGCACGAAAAGCAAGCGAATGTGTACACTGACTTGAGGTGCTCTTCCCTAATTTTGCCTACACATGGTTCCATCTGGAAGGAAAGAGTACTATTAATACAATAAGTGCGGTGACAGTCCCTGAGGACTGACAGCGAACCTTTCGTTTGGGCGACATTGGTGCGTGGGACCGGCAGTATCAAGGTTAAAAAATAAATGTTGTCATTTTAATGAAGTTTTGCATTGGCTGCACCACTGTGCACCTGTTTACACTCTAACTCAACACCCATCGAGTGGTCGCTGGCCTGCAGCTGCCTGAACGGAAAGCCCAGCAACATCAGCTCCATGCTCAATGTATTAACCTCCAATAAAAAGGAGATTAAGCATGCACCAGAAATTTTAAAATCATTAGAGGCTGTTCAGGTACCTTTACAGGTGACCGTTGTGCACTGCCCAGGACATCAGAAAGAGGACACTGAAGTGACTGGAGGAAGCAATCTGGCTGATCAAGAAGCAAAAAAAACTGCTAAAGGAATGTTTATTATGCCTTTCGTACCTGTTCTGGACTTGTCACAATTTGGCCCTGAATATTTGACTGCAGACTTAGAGAAAGCTGAGAGCTGGGGTTTTGATGAAGAGGGTCCTGATAGAGGGTGGAGAAAGAATAAGGAAGGAGTTATACTGCCTCCTGCGCATTCAGTAGAGCCAGTCATGAAGCATTTGCATGAGGCCACTCACTATGGAAGGGACTCATCAGTCACCCATGTCAAGCCGTGGCTCACAGGTCCTGGAATTGCTAAAGCCACATGAAAAACAATTGCTGGGTGTGTTGTGTGCCGGAAGAACAACCCCAAATCAGATCCCCATCCAAAGAGAGAAGGGAAACAATACCAAGGACAGAGCCCACTTGAGGACTGGAAAATAGATTTTACCCAGATGTCAAGGGTCCGAGGGTGGAAAAATTTGCTAGTCTTTGTTGACGGCTTTTCGGGATGGGTAGGAGCCTATCCTACTAGAATGGAGAAATCCTCAGAGGCAGTGAAAGCCTTACTGAAGGACACAATCCCTCGCTTTGCCTTCCTGGCAGCATCTAGGGTGATAATGGAGCTGCTTTTGTTTCAGAAATTACACAGGTTAGTAGATTTTTAGGAATCAAGTGGAGACGCCACACAGCATGCAGGCCTCTGGGAAGCTAGAGAAGATGAATCACACCTTGAAGAAAAATATAGCCAAGCTCTGCCAGGAAATTCATCTCCACTGGGGTCAAGCGTTGCCTACTGCCCTGCTCAGGGTAACGGTGGCTCCTCGCAGTGGGGCTCAGCTGAGTCCTTATGAAACTGAGCGCGGGCAACAATTTCAGGCTATGATTGCGGTGGGAGATATGTATCTAGATCAAGAACTGAAGGTAAATAAATACGTACAACATGTAAGTCCGACTTCAGCTGTAACTAATGACCTTGCCGGTATCAGAGACTGCTGCCCCACAGGTTCGCTGCATTTCTTTCAGCCTGCAGATAAGGCGCTACTCACCACTTGGACGACAGCATCTCCAGAAAGCCAACTAGAAGAAAAGTGGACTGGGCCTTGGGACATACTCCTCACCGCCCCCACCGCGGTGAAGTTGGCAGGAATCAAACCTTGGACCCATCACACCAGGGTAAAGAAAGCTCTGGAGGAACAGTGGACCACCGAACCCCAAGAAGACCTGGAAGTCATCTTTCGAAATCAGCGACTTACGTTCTTTTCATTACCTCTTGCTTAACCCCCGTTAATGGACAACTTATTCCTTTCAAATGAGATGAAAATATTTGGGTATATTCAGCAAAAAATGTTCTCAGTATTTCTGACTTTTGTCTTGCAGGAAGAACTTACATTGGACAAACTTTCACTTCATGTCTTGTAGGTGTTTGTACTCCCTTTAAAAGCCTTAGAAATTAGACTGTGTTTGAGCATATCAAAAAGAAAATGACCTACTCTGATATTGACAATTGGGGACCAGTGGTGACTATAAAGGACAGGGAAATCTTCTCCTTAAAGGTCACTACGATAGTCCCAGCTCGAGAGTGGGCCACTTTTGTCCCCTGTAATAAAAACTGTCGTGTGCTCTCAGCGGGTGCGGACGTGAATTGCCCCACCACCACTGACGTATCTTACGCTTGTGCTCATGTTCAACTGCCTGCAGGATGGTTTCTAATATGTGGGAGGGCTGTCCAGTCCTACGTTCCAGCAAGCAGCTCTGGGGACTGTGCTCTCTGGGAAGACTGATGGTGTTTATGCCTCAGAAGCCCTGCCCAACCCCGGGCTCGAAGGGACCTCTCCCTTGCACCTGATTGTAACAGTGATCTACATCTTTTTAGCCCTGCTGAATAAGTGTCTTTAACCACATTCGTAATGCCAGCCATGGTAACCTATGTGAATGTAGAAATAAGCAGATGAGCCTGCGCTATGGCCAAAGCTTCGAATGCCACCTCACAAGCCATCGGTGCCATTAGTCAAGAACTAGGACAAGTCAGAGAAGCAGCACTGGAAAACCGTGCAGCTATAGATGACCTCCTTTTAAGGCACAATCGTGGATGTGAAGAATTTAAAGGACTCTGCTGTCTTAGCCTACCTGATAGTTCGCATTGCATCAAGCTCATATTGCATCAAGTAAAGCACATAAATGATGTAGTGTCCAATATAAAACAGAGGGAGGGATTCTTTGGTTGACTTGTCTCAACTAACCTCCTGGCTGCCTAGTATCACTGGTCTTCAAGAGGCATTTATTGTTTTCATTCTTGTCATTTTATTTCAGCATCATAGCTTGTTGTTGCTTACAATGTGCCCCTTTATGTGGATCTGCAGTTAAATGTATTCCTAAGCCCCCTACCAGACGGTCTAATGCTAAGTCACATGCTCAACAGCAAAATGAGCACTTCTATATGAAACCGACCTCATAGAAATAAGATACTTTAAAACTAACAGTGGGGAATGATGAGGGACTCAAGAGTTGGAAAATTTTGGCTTAAGGTAAATAGTTATAAGCCTGGTAGTTAATGCACGTGAAAAGCTATTGTTCCAGCAACTGCAGATAAGGCCCATCCTTGCTCCCCTTAGAGACAGATGACCCCCTGGGGCACTGCTGAAGATTACCGCCTGGGGGACAAGTGGAGGCATGTGGGTCATTGTGTTCCAGGGAGAGACAGAGACCACCCACGCCTCGAATTGGGTCTGGTAGGTGACAGGCAGCACGAACACCAGCTTTTCCAGTTTCACAGTGAAGGATTGTGGACAATTTCTGGCCTTGGACAAACGTACTGGTTTTTCCCTGAATGAGGCCCAGACTTAGAAGCACATGTATTTTAGCGGGATGTTCAGTTCACAATATCAGAATTTTTCTTGTCAGTCACGCCTAAATACTGGTTAGCCTTTAAGAGGGGAAAAACCTTTCTATGATTTCTTGCAGCCTCTCTTTGCCCTTGTCAGGAAGCGAGTGGCCCTGTCTCACCCATCATTGCCATTTCCTGGCTTGCCTAGGCTCCTGGACCTGCGCCCCCTCCCAGGGGCTCCCCTTCCTCTCTGACCACGTGCACAGGAAGCTCTTCCTCCACGCTCTGCCCTTGGTTCTCCCTCCCTCCGTGCCAGTGCTTCTCAAACTCACCTGGACGTGCATTCAATTTGTGCATCAGCCTGGTGAGTGCCGGGCTGCCTGCTGCAGGCCTCTAGGGGCTGAGAATCAGCCAGAGCTTGAGCTCAAGGGTCCCTTAAGTTATGCGGAGCCACCTGGTGACCACTCTCCCTCCCTCAGGGCAGATCCCAGGGCAGACAGAGGCTCAGTGTGTCATCACTTGGGGTAGGGCTCCTCACGGCACATCAGTTCTACCTTTCCTGTGACAGCTTTGGGAAGGCTCCTCCCAGTCAGGATGCATGGTACCCTCCCTTCTCCGGCCTCCACAGTCTGGGAAGGCACCTCCGCAGCGCTGGGCTAGACCTTCGCAGCTCCTGGCTATTCCGGCCCAAGCGCCTCAAAGGTCACTGGGAAGGAAGCTGTGGCCAGCACCTTCTCTCCATGTCTGTGGGCAGAGAGTGAGCTCGGAGTCAGGTGGTAAGAGCTCACCATTCCCACAGCCCTGCAGACAGGGCAGATAAAGTGCTTCTCAGATATGGTCAAGTTCACAGGGTTCATTATCACCCAGCCTTTATTATAGGAATTGTTAAAGGGATTTATATAAGGCATGGAGGGATATCAACAGGGGGGTGGGAGGGGGAGAGGAGGGGAAAGTACAGGGAATAAGAAGCATAAATGGTAGGTAGAAAATAGACAGGGGGAGGTTAAGAATAGTATAGGAAATGGAGAAGCCAAAGAACTTACGTGCATGACCCATGGACAGGAACTGTTGCAGGTATAAGACACGAAATCCCCACGGCCTGAGAGAGCTTGACATCTGCTCTGAACGTGATTGGAAAGATCATGAAGAAAATGGAAACTCCTGACAAATTCAGCACGGACACCTCTGCCTGTACCTGCTGTTGAGTCCCCGGGAGCCGTGGCAGACGGAGAGTGTGGTTGGCATCCACGTGCCCAGCCCTGGGGACTAGCAACGGCTGGAGGTATTTCCTTGAGCAGCAAGGAGATAGACATAAGCAAAGAACAGCTGAAGCTGCTGCAAATTATGCATTTCCTTCGAAACAACACGAATGAAAACCAAAATCCTCTTAACCTAGTGATGGTCCTGATGGAACAAAGCGCTTTCTCTGAAACTAGCCCCACATTAACAAAGCCATAATTAGGATTACTGAATGAGCAGATCAGAATTCCGCAGAGAAAATATTTACTTAGGCAGAACCTCCTCGATTCAATAGCTCTTTCAATTAATTTTTTTCTAAAGTTTTGGATTTCCACTGACTAATCTGCTGGCATTTAGTAGGATTAGGAAGCCACTTGCTAAGTAGTTAGAAAATGTGAAATGTCTTTGCCAGGAAGCTCCGTGGGGACCTGTGCAAGAACACACAGAGAGGAATGAGGTGTTCGAGGTGCCTCGTTACAGCCAGCAGGGCACGGCTCTCCCAGAGCGGGATCACCCCCCGCTGGCGTGGGCCTGACCACCTGTCCCGGGCAGCCCGGGGCTGTCCCGTGCCTTGGCCAAGCCCTGAAGCGGTGGTTCCACCTGCGGAAGGGATAGAGCATGGGTGGCAGCCTCGCTCTGTAGAATTGCAGGCTCCGTTTGGATGGTTGGAGCCAATAGGGGTTACACAACGGAAATGGACTGTCACTTTGAACGTGATACTGAATCAAGCCTGGGCCACACGGAGCACTGAGAAGATCTGTGTGGATTACCCTAAGATCTGACTGGTAAGATACACGGGAGAACCCTTGATGTGGAAGGTAAGCAAGGCCCTACCCACAGCCCTAACCCTCCTACTACCACCATCTCCAGCTGCTCTGGGCCTCACCCCTCCTCCCTAGATGCTCACACACATTCCCTCCTGCATGGGGCTCTTCTGGCCTCTCCACACTCACCTTTGTCCTGACCTCTACCTTAATCGTTCTTAAAGAAGGGACTTGGTTCCCGGTGTTCCCGGTATAGAGGGCAGAGGTTCCTGGTGTTTTGCGCCGCCCAGGCCTGGTTCTCTTCCAGTGGGAACCCCTCATCTCCCCACCCCGACCAACCTAGGAGCGAGACTCAGCACTCTTCTTTTCTCCCCCAAAGAAAATCCAGTGCACAGAGGAAGAAAGTGATTTCGTTCTGAAGTTTCAACGGGGGAGACGTAGCGGAGGTTCACATCACGGAGCACACAGCACACGCCACGGACACTCCAGTTAGACAGCTCCACTCTCCCTGCAAAGTTGCTCCTCAGCCACACAGTGCCCGCCCTCCCCCTTGACCGGTCTCCACAGCGTCAGACTCCGCTCCCACCCACCCCCATACGCGTCCCTCTCTTTCTGCAAAGCAGGTTACCTCTGCCCTGCCTTGCTTCCAATTTTGCAGTCTCCCTCCCAAGACCCCCACTCAACTAACAGTCCGAGCTCCATCTTCTTCAGATGGCAGTGGGAAGTGGTAAACAGCAAACACCGATTTTCCACATCCCACCCTTTCCCCTGGTGGATGAGCACCAGAGCTGCTGAGGAGCCCAGTGCGAGGTCTGGCTGAAGGCGAGTGAACAGCCCTGGTGGTCACGGTGGCTGCAGGAGCCTTTGGAAGCCACCTCACTCCTGTCCAGGCAGCCCATGATGCACTTGAGGCTGCCCACAGGTCCACCGAAAGACCCAGCAGAGGCAGCTCCACCCAGAGACGGACTCACCAGACCACAAGAAACTGAGGCCCAGACGAAAGCAAGAAAATGGGAGAATTTATCGTTACAGGAAAACATGTCCATGCTTCAATTGGGCAAAGGGCAGTTTCTGTAAGCTGTAAAATCTAAAGCCACAGGCCCTTTTTACTGGGTGGTCACTGGGTTTCCCATGGGCCTTGGGAAAAGGAAACAACCACATCCTCTCTCTCTTCTTCAAGCCTCACCCACACATTGCCACTGGGGAAAGCTGCTCTCAATGTACTGTATTTTTTGGACTATAAGACGCACTCCTCCCCCAAATTTGGGAGGAAAATGGGGGTGCATCTTACAGTGCGAATGTAGCTTACCTGGCTCACTGTGGGAGGGTGGGGTGGAGGTGGAGTGGGGTCACAGGAGGCAGGAGCAGGGTCGCCCTGGGCTGGGAAGAGGGGGTGTCCCGCACAAAGCAAGGGAGGCAGGAGTGGAGTCCCCGCTGGGGAACACTATAGTGCTAGGGAGGAGGGTACAGGGGTGCAGGCACGTTGGGAGAAGAAAGCCTGTGGCCCCGTCTGTGCTTCCATCACGGGACTGGTGTGTCCCGCATTAACACTAACACAGGCAGATTCCACTGCAGGGTCACCTGTCAGTGTGTGGCCCTGCAGCTGCTGCAGAAGTACAACTCCCATCATGCTTGGACAGGTTAGGGTGATGGGAGCTGTGATTTGGCAACAGCTGCAGAACCACACAGGTTGTGCAAAACTGCTGTCCCCATACAAGAGTGTCGCACAGCCTGTGGCCCTCCAGCAGCAGGTCCCCCATAACAGTGTCAGCAGCAGGTCCCCCATAACAGTGTCAGCAGCAGATCCCCCATTACAGTGCATCACCCACTGCTGTTCTCAGCTACAGGCCCCCGTAACTAGGAAGGACACAGTGCTGATGGTTCTGTCGTTACTGTATTCTGTTGTAGAAAGATACCATAGTGAACCGTAGTCTCCTGCTGAATCCACTGTAATTGTGGGAAGATGTCAAAGCAGAAAAGGATTTCACATAAAATCCCTTCTAAACTGGAGGTAGCGAAGCACACAAAGAACCTGGGAACAGAGCAGCAGAGAGACACTCTGGGCCACCTCCAACCAAAAAATGATCCGGGAATGGAGGAAGCAGGAGGATCAACTGCAAAGACGTACAAAACAAAACTGTTTTCGTGGGCATGCTGCAAAGTGGCCGCAGTCAGAAGTGGGTATGAAAGTGTGGGTCACGCGTCACAGGAATGATGGTTTTTCAGTGTCTACAGAAATGATCACATATGAAGCCAAACGTCTTGCTGCAGAGAAAGGCATTGAGGACATCACTGGGTCACCATCACGGTGCCACAGATTTATGAAGAGATGTGGCCTTGCTATGTGCACCAAAACTACCAGTAGGACTGCACAAAAAATGTGGCACCAGCAATGCCTTCGG
>PVJI01032078.1:0-12557 GCA_004026765.1 Micronycteris hirsuta
ACATTACCCAAGATTAAAAATAAAGAGAGAATCTTAGAAGCAGCAAGAGAAAAGGAGACAGTTACCTACAAAGGAATTCCCATAAGACTGTCAGCTGATTTCTCAAAAGAAACCTTGCAGGCAAGAAGGGGCTGGAAAGAAGTATCCCAAGTCATGAAAGACAAGGACCTACATCCAAGAATACTCCAGCAAAGCTATCATTTAGAATGGAAGGGCAGATAAAGTGCTCAGATAAGGTCAAGTTCAAGGAGTTCATCATCACCAAGCCTTTATTATATGAAATGTTAAGGGGATTTATATAAGACATGGAGGATATCAACAGGGGAGTGGTAGGGGGAGAGAGGGGGAAAAGGTGCAAAGAATAAGTAGCATAAATGGTAGGTAGAAAACAGACAGGGGGAGGTTAAGAATAGTATAGGAAATGTAGAAGCCAAAGAACTTATGTGTATGACCCATGGACAAAAACTAAAGGGCAGGGAATGGGGGGGTGGAGGTGAAGGGGAAAAATGGGACAACTGTAATAGCATAATCAATAAAATATACTTTTTAAAAAATGTTGATCTCTGAATGCTTTTTCCCAGGTTTCAACTCTGGAAGAATGTTGGGCAAGATCAATGACGAAGGAGCAGGCCACAGGGAATCTGGTTAACCAAAGAGGCCTGCTGTAGCACCTCCTACATGGAAGCCTTAATGCAAAATCCCTTTTCCACTTGGGAAAAAGCTCCAGTGTCTAAAAGGGCAATGATTCTATTCAGGACTGGCTACAATATTTGCCAAAATACTCATTTTCCGACCTGTATTTTAAAATGTTAACCCATTAGCACTGATTCCAAATAGAGAAGGTAAAATGCAATGTTTCAAATTTATTTCATTGTCCTAAGTTAGTCGATGAAAGTTAGTATGGAACAAAGCTTAGATTCGATAAAACTGCAGCCATTTATGATCAATGGGAATGGGAGAATATAGTTTAAAAATTTCATAGATTTGCTTGCTGTCAAAAAGCTGCTTAAATTTAATTAAATTATTTTAGTTCCCTTTTATTTCTCCTTCCAGGTAGAAAGGGGAAAGTAATATAAATGGGTAGGGCAGATAGGGTGCAGGAGTGGGTGGAGCTAAAGTATATTATTACCCTCTAAAATCATGTACTTTAACAATTCAGTGTTGCAAAGTGTAACCATCATCAATCTGATATCAGGGTTGTCTATCGCTACACAGACATGAGGGGTATTCTAACTTAGGTGAAATCACTAGTCTTCTCTTAGGAAGTTTATTCAATGAAGGGGGCCCTTAACCCTAGTCTTCTGCTGCAGAGTCATCTTGAGGTTGTAAACTGAATAGTTAACTAGTGTAAGTTTATGGTAGGGGTGGAGGTCTGGTGGAAGCCACAGAAAGTCTGGCTGAGTCTGAAAATTATGACAAGTACTGCCTCTCCCTGTTCCCAACTTTGTTTTTTGTTTTTTAAATTATATTTTATTGATTATGCTATTATAGTTGTCCCAATTTTTCCCCCTTTGTCTCCGTCCACCCAGTAACTGCCACTCCCTCAGGCAGTCCCCACACCATGGTTCATGTCCATGGGTCATGTGTATAAGTTCTTCGGCTACTCCATTTCCTATACTGTACTTTACATCCCCATGGCTGTTCTGTAACTACTTGTTTGTATTTAATCCCTCACCTCTTCACCCATTCCCCCACAGCCCCCTCCCATCTGGCAACCATCAAAACATTCTATATCCATGATTCTGTTCTCCTTGTTTGTTTTTTAGATTAAATCGTTGATATGTATTTATTGCCATTTTATTGTTCATAGTTTTGATTTTCTTCTTTTTCTTAAATCCCTTTGACATTTCATATAATAATAGTTTGGTGATAATGAACGCCTTTAGTTTTCTTCTTGTCTGGGAAGCTCTTTATCTGCCCTTTGATTCTAAAGGATAGCTTTGCTGGGTAAAGCAATCTTGGCTGTAAGTCTCTGCTTTTCATGACTTTGAATATTTCTTGCAAATCCCCTCTACCGTGCAGTTTCTTTTGAGAAATCAGCTGACAGTATTATGGGAACTCCCCTGTAGGTAACTAACTGCTTTTCCCTTGCTGCATTCAAGATCGTCTCTCTATCTTTAACCTTTGGCATTTTAATTGTGATGTGCCTTCACATGGTCATCCTAGCATCCATCTTGTTTGGGACTCTGTGCTTCCTGAAGTTGCATGTCTATTTCCTTCACCAATTAGGGAAGTTTTCTTTCAGTATTTTTTCAAATCGATTTCCTATTTCTTGCTCTTAATCTCTTCTTCTGGAACTCCTGTGATGCAAATGTTGGAACACTTGAAGTTGTCTCAGAGTCTGCTTATGCTATCTTAATTTGGAGGGATTCTTTTTCCTTCCTGTTCCAATTAGTTGTTTTTTACTTTATTATGTTCCAAATCATTGATTTGATTCTCAGCTTCATCCACTCTGCTGTTGTTTTCCTGTAAATTATTCTTTATTTCAATTAGTGTATCCTTCATTTCTATCTGGATCTTTTTTGTGCTGTTGAGGTCCTCACTGAGTTCCTTGAGCATCCCAATAACCAGTGTTTTGAACTCTGCATCTGATAGATTGCTCATCTCCATTTTGTTTAATTCTTTTTCTGGTGTTTTGATCCTTCACATGGGCCATATTTCTTTGTCTCCTCATTTTGGCAGCCTCCCTGTGTTTGTTTCTATGTATTACATAGAGCTGCTATGACTCCCTATCTTGGTAGCGTGGCCTAATGTAGTAGGTGTCTTGTAGGGTCTTGGCATCTTGGCAGCTATTAGGAAGGATACTGAGGGCCTGGCCTTTGGAGCAGACAGGCCTGTGTGTGAATCGTCCCTCTAACACTTGAGAGCTGGGAGATCTCAGGCAAATGACAAACCACCCTCAGTCACCATATCCTCATTTGCTAAACGTGGGCTGTCTGAGGATTAAATGGAGTCAACATGTTAAAGCCTGTTATGGGTTCAGTAAGACCTTTAAGGAGGTTTGACTAAATGAGATCATTAGGGTAAGCCCTATTTCATTATGACTGGTGTTCTTACAAGAGGAAATCTAGACACACACAGAGATGGCTGTCAGTGTACAGAGTAAAGACAGACAGCCACCTGCAAGCCTGGGAGAGCGTCCTCAAGAAACCAACCCTGTTAACACCTTGATCTCAGACTTCCGGCCTCCAGAACTGTGAGAAAATAAACTTCTGTTTTTTAAGCCACCTAGTCTGGTATTTTGTTCCAGCACCCCTTAGCAGGCTTAATACAAAGCCCTAGTACTGATCCTGGCATAGAAAAGACTACAGTGGAGTTCACTAGGAAGCTCTCGTTTCCACACCAATCCTAATTTTTTTTTGTCCTAAAGCAGCATAAGTTTTAGCCCTGATAGTGTCCACAACAGTGACAGGGTGAATAAGATCCTCCAAAGATGATCATGACGCAATCCCCAGAACCAGTGTATATATTACCTTGTATGCTAAAAGGGCTTTGCAGGTGTGATTGAGAAGGACTTGAGACAGGGATAGTACCCTGGTTTATCCAAGTGGGTGCACAGTAATCGTAACGATCTTTATAAGAGGGAGGCAGGAGGGCCAAAGTCACTAATAGATGTGACCATGCAAGGAGGAAGTTAGTGATACAAGGTTGGAGTATGAGCCAAGAATGTAAGTGGCCTTTAAAGGCTGAAAAAGACAAGGACACATTTCCCCTTAGAGTGGTGGTCCCCAACCGTTTTGGCACCAAGGTCTGGTTTTCAGGAAGACAAGGTGAGGGGGAGGAGGGAGGGCTCAGCTCAGCATCCCTGATTGGCCCATTGAGGGGGGCGGGGCAACAGGAGGCTTGGGGACCCCTGCCTTAACCCCTCTAGAGAAAACAAGCCCTACCAACACCTGGACTTTACCTCAGTGAAACTGAATTTGAACTTCTGGCCTCTAGGATTTTAAGATCATAAATTTTTGTATTTTTAAGCAACTAAGTATATGGTAATTTGTTATAACAGCAACAAGTAAGCTAATACAACTATTTGAACTCTAATTGACCTGTCCTCTAAACTGCCCGAGCACTCTCTTGGTACCTGTGGAGGAGTTGCGAGCCCTGAAAACAGATTACCTAAATTGAAATTTCTGCTTTAACACCTGTTGCTTGGATGATCTTGGGCCAGTTACCTGTTCTCTCTGTGGTTAAAGTTTTTCAGATGAAGCTAATTGTAGTACCCTTCTCGTGGATTTAAAAATCGTGTTTCCAGCTCCTCGGATGATTTCATGATAACTGGGATTTTGTCTTATTCAGTAAAATAGCCCCAATACATCACACTGTAGGTACTCGATAAATATTGGTGATGTATTATCTATCAGTGAGCAAACATTGTACTCTGCCAGACTTGGTGTTAGGTTCAATAACTAAAAATTATTAATGTTCTTCAACAACATAAAAATTCACAATGTAAGGTACCATAATAAAAATACAGATTTTTTTCCATGTACAAATGATTAAATCTATATAAAAATATATGTAATGAAGACTAAAGAAATAAAAATAGATTATCGGTCATGGGTTGTTATAATAATTGCCTTTAACAGCAATTTTTAAGATTTTATTTTTTATTTATTTTTAGAGAGAAGGGAAGGGAGGGAGACAGAGAGGGAGAGAAACAGCAATGTATGGTTGCCTCTCACATGGCCCTCACGGGGACCTGGCCTGCAACCTAGGCATGTGCCCTGACTGGGAATTGAACCGGGACCCTTTGGTTCCCAGCCTGCGTTCAATCCACTGAGCTATACCTGCCAGGGCAGTAATGGGTTGTTATAATAACTGCTTTATAATAAATTGGCAGTGGTCCTAAATGCCCTGTTTTTAGCTAATCTATGAATGTAACCTTTACTTACTCCAGTATTATTTTTACTTTTTAATATTTACATTTTAAAAATAGACTTCAAGATAACATTGTAGCCCCTACAAAAACAAAGGAAAGATTATTATTTTTTAAATAAATTCTTTTTAGAATAAAGGATTGAGTATTGAAGGAAAGCCTGTAAACTGCAGCCTCATACTTCCATGTCTTCCTTTAAATGATAATCCTTGCCCACATCTGAAAAAATTACAGCCCTAAGAAAGAAAGCCAACCCCAACAGAGCACCGAAGTTGAGATACCATCCTGGCTACCAGTAAGTCACACTGTAAAAACAGTCATACCTCAATCTTCCTATGAAGCCAACATAGTTTCTTAACCAATGGTGTCCAAAGGCTTCTTGTAATGTTAGTTTCTTAATCAATGGTGTCCAAAGTTCTTCCATAATGTTGGGCAATGAGTTGCCACACCTTGCTCATGATCAGAAATGTACGTCTGGGAATAGCAATGCCACCTTGCTTGTCCTCAGGAATAACTGATAAAGGACATGAAATTAAAAGTTGCCCAGTTACTGTTTCTTCTGTCTCAAAAGCAATATTTAATGCATTCTTTCCTAATGCAAAACTAATGTGTACATTGTGGGAAGTCTAAAAATACAGAAAAATACAAAGAAAATAAAATTCATTTTTAGCATCACTATCCAAAGATATGCACTATTAGCAGACTGATAATCTTTTAGACTTTTAATAGGCATATAAACATATTTTTAATAAAATTGGAGCCGCACTGTACTCCTTTTCAAAATCTACATCTTTTACTTAGTGTGTTCCAATGTCATTAAATCTTTCAAAATATGAGTGTTTATTGATTGCATAGGTTTTTATCATACCTGTATTATTATTTAATTAATCCCATTATTGAATTCATAGACTTATTTTTTCCTCCCTCACAAACACTAGTGCTATGAATAGATTCATATCTTTGGACACATCTCTGATTATTTCTGTAGGATCAATTCCTGGAAGCAGAATGTCTCTGTGTGCATATTTCCAGGGATTGTAGGGTAGGGGTAGAAATTTGGATGTGGTGATAGACATATTTTTAAGGTTTTGGATATATTTCCTGAAATTACCTCCAGAAAGTTCTATATTTCTACCTGCAGATTCTAGCCAACACTGAGACATCATTTTTTAATCCTGCCAATTGCACAGGCAAGAATAATACATTATTCTGCTTATGTTTCTGTGGATACTAGTGTAGACAAATATTTTTCAAAATGTTTATAGGACATTTCTTCTTTGTGAATTGCCTACATATCTTGCCCATTTGGTTATTGCTGTTAACACATGTTGCCTTGTTGATCATATCCCCCAAATTTGGCATACTTAAACTGTGTTCTCATTTTATGAGATAATTGTTTTATTAATAGTTAAGGGATTTTCTATTTCATGCTTTAGAGCTATCTTTTCCAGGGAGGAGGTAACATTTTTAACGTATTTGTTGCTGTTCTCATTCGTGTGTACTATTCAATCATCAAACATTTATTGACCATCTCTTGTGTCCCAGACATGGGCTAGTTGCTGCAGACACAGAGATGAATTAGATAAGCTCGCAGTATGGTATACAGAGCTGTGCTGTCCAATACAGTAGTTGCTGGCTGCATGAGGAGATTAAGCACTTGAAATATGGCTTGCCTGAATTTAGATGTCCTATAAGTATAAAATACACACCAGATTCCAAAAACATAGTATGAAAAAATGCAAAATATCTCATTAGTAATTGGTTTATTGATTTCAAATGGAAATCATTTTTTGGGGTATTGAGTTAAATACAATGTATTATTAAAATTAATTTACCTGTTTCTTTTTACTTTTTAAATGTGGCTACTAAAAAAATTCAAATTACATTAGTAGCTAACATTTTATTTTTTGATATATAGCAATACACAGTGGAGATTAGCAGTATTCAAAAGGCTTGACCCACAGAAATTACATAACTCAGAGCTTTGGTTTCCTGATCTACTAGACATAGGGAATAAAATTTAATTTCATTTGGCTGAAGTGAGGCAAAACTGAGATAAATTTCCTGATACACGATAAAAACTCAAAACAAAAATGATGTTTCTTTTATCCTCCTACTCCATTGCTTTAAAAGATAAGCAGCTATCACCCAGCTGCTGTAGCTCAGTGGATTGAGCACGGGCTGGGAACCAGAGGGTCCCGGTTCGATTCCCAGTCGGGGCACATGCCTGGGTTGCGGGCCAGGTCCCCAATGAGGGCCATGTGAGAGGCAACCATACATTGCTCTTTCTCCCTCCCTTCTCCTCTCTCTGAAAATAAATAAATAAAATCTTAAAAAAAAAAGATAAGCAGCTATGGAAAAAGAAAAGAAAACATTGTAATAAACCAGTATGTCAATTCTTTTTCTATCTGTGTGGGTGGTCTTTTATGAATAAGTTGAGGAATAGATAATAAATAGATGACAAATTATAGGGAACCAGTCTGCATGGCAGTGGCGAATATAGCTCAGCCCTGGTTTGGAAAACTGACAGGCGCAAGGCAGCACACAGGAGCCAGGCCCACAGATTTGGCTTTCCCATGGGGAACCAGGCCTGTATTATATCCAGGCTGCTTTGAGGCTTGCTTTTGCTAAAACTCCTTCACCCTGAATTAAGACAACAAATGTTTAATGCATGTCTTTGAAGTAACTTCCTAAAGTCTGTGCTAAACCTCCCAAGGACGGAGTATAACCAGTTCAACCATTTTTTCCCTTGCATTTTGCAACATCCTTTTCTTTGTTATCTATAAGAAGTAATCAGCAGCATCCTTTTCTTTGTTATCTGTAAAATAATCACCTAAAGCAAATCTGTGCATAATGAATGAGGACTTTCCTTGATGCAGTGCTCCCAGAAAGCAATAAAAGCCTGTCCAGGCAAGGGTCAGGGCGTTCTCTCAGAGAGTCGCTATGCCGTCCCTTTTCTCCACAGGACTTCTGCAGTCTGTGTGAATTTGTTCGTCACATCCACAACACCATGGACACTGCTGGTCGGAGTCCTCATCAACAAATGGATCAACATTTGGACTGATGGACAGTTTACAGTGCCCCCATAGAGCATGTGGGTTTCCTTTTTTCCACATGCTCACCAACACATTTGTTGACTTTTTGGTAAGTCATTCTGATAGGTGTGAGATGCTATTGCAGTTTGGATTTGCATTTCTCGGATGATTTGTGATGTTGCGCATCTTTTCATATGTCGCTTTTCCCTCTGTGTGTCGTCTTTGGAGAAACGTCTGTTCATGTCCTCTGCCCACTTTTTAATCAGATTGTTTGTAGTTTTTAATGTTGAGTTGTATGAATTTTTTATATAGTTTGAATATTAACTCCTTATCAGAGGTATCATTTGCAAATATTGTATCCATTTAGTAGGTTGACTTGGGCAAGCGCAGCAAAAACAAAAATACACAAATGGAACTACAGCAAACTAAAAACCTTTTGCATTCTGAAGAAAACCATCAACAGAACAGAAAGACATCCTATTCTTTTTTCTTTTTTCTTTTTTTTTTAGAAATTTCCATGCTGTTTTCCATAATGGTTGTATCAATTTACATTCCCACCAACAGTGTACAAGGGCTCCTTTTTCTCCATGCCCTCTACAACGTTAGTTATTTCTTGTCTTTTTCATAACAGCCATTCTTACAGGTGTGAGGTGGTCTCTCATTGTGGTTTGATTTTCATTCCTGTTAATTAGTGGTGTTGAACATCTTTTTATGTACCTGTTTGCCATCTGTATGTCTTGTTTTGGGACAATTTCTATTTAGATCCTCCGTCCATTTAAAAATTGAGTTGGCCCTGACTGGTGTTGCTCAGTGGATTGGGTGTTGTCCCGCAAACCAAAAGGTCACACGTTGAATTCCCAGTCAGGTCACATGCCGGGTCTGCCAGCCAGGTCCCCAGTTGGGGGCGTGCGAGAGGTGACCAATCAGTCTTTCTCTCTATCTCTTTCTCCCTCCCTTCCCCTCTCTCTAAAAGTAAGTTTTAAAATATTTTTTAAAAATTGCATTGTTTTGTTGTTAGTTGTATGTGTTCTTTATGTATTTTGGATATTAACCCCTTATTTATTGGATATGTGATTTGCAAATATCTTCTCCCATTTAGTAGGTTGCCTTTTAGTTTTGTTGCTGGTTTTCTTAGCTGCACAGATTTTAAGTTTGATGTAACCCCATTTGTTTACTTTTACTTTGCTTCCCTTGTTGTCGGAGTCATATCTAAAAACAACCAGCCAAACAAACAAAAACATTGTTAAGGCTAATGTCAAAGAGATGTTTCCCCTCCAGGAATTTTATGATTTCAGGTCTTACATTCAAGTCTTTAACGAATTTTGAGTTAATCTCTATGTATGCTGTAAGATATTAGTATACTTTCATTCTTTTGCGTGTGACTATCCAGTTTTTCTCAACACCATTTACTGACAAGACTGTCCTTTCTCCATTGTATAGTCTTTTCTCTTTTGTCATAAATTAATTGTCCATACATATGTGGGTTTATTTGGGGGTTCTTTCTTCTGTTCCACTGGTCAGTCTGTCTGTTTTATGCTAATACTGTAACTGTTTTGATTACTATAAATTTATAGTATAATTTGAAATCAGGGGGTGTGGTTTGTTTTTCTTTTTTTCAAGATTGCTTTGGCTTTGGGATCTTTTGTAGTCCCATGTAAATTTTAGAATTACTTATTTTCTTTATTGTCTGTCCTCACTATCTAGAACCTAAGTTCCATGAGGGCACAGATATGTTCTCGTTTTTTTTTTAAAGATTTTGTTTATTTATTTTTAGAGAGAGGGGAAGGGAAGGAGAAAGAGAGGGAGTGATACATCAATGTGTGGTTTCCTCTTGAGTGCCCCCTACAGGGGACCTGGCCCACAACCCAGTCATATGCCCTGACTGGGAATCAAACTGGTGACCCTTTGGTTCTCAGGCCGGTGTTCAATCCACTGAACCACACCAGCCAGGGCCAGATGTTTTTTGTTTTGATCAATACTTTATCTCCAATGCCTGGAATAGTGACTAGCAGAGAGTAAGCACTCAATAAATACTTGTTGAATGAATAATGTATGCAAAGCTTTTAACAGCACATTTAAATATTGTTATTGCTTGCTTATTAAATTATTGTTATTAATTACAGGCTTTTTTGGCATTCTTTTTCCTCTCCAAACTACTTTTCTTGCTAGACTCCATACAGGAGGAACTATGCACTTAAGAGCTAGCTGATTTTAAGTTTCTGTTTTTGGAGAACAATTTTAACATTTAGTTCCTAAGCCTGAGTTTCTTCAATGGTTCTGATTTATTAGGGGAGAGGGAATGTAAAAAAGAAAATGGAGGACTTGTTAAAATTATGGATGAATTTTAAAGGGGATAGCACACCCCTAATAAAGTATAAATTCAAGGTAAAAAAAAAATTGAAAGTAATTATGCAAATACTAATTACATCTCTGTTTTTTTAGTTGCCAGTTTAAAACTCCAAGAATCTTCTTTTTAAAATTAAAGTTATTTTTCCCTTGGGCAATATTGAGTATTATGAGGAAAAGTAAATTATCGTGACTTTTACTGCCTTAACACTGAGGCAGTAAAATACGGACTCTATCTGTGAGAGAATTACTGGCATTCAGGTGAGGTCTTGCTATGGAAATGCCTCATAAACACATATTGCCTAGGGTTTTCATTATTTCCTTGAAAAGAGATGAAAACAACTTTAACATTTTAGAATCAAGAGTGAGTTTTAGTATTTTAGTACTAAAAATAAACACTATGAATATTGTAAACAAATTCACTTGAAAACGTGTTACAAATAAAATTTTTAGCACAAATTAACTAATTACTAATTGAAAGTTGTTAACATCTCAAGATATGCAGAAGGATGCAGAAGAAGAGTATGTGGTTTTAGAATTTTCCCCCATGTATGCATTCATGTTTCTGATTTTCTTCATTTTGTTTCTGCTTGGTCTTTATTATGTGTGTAGATAAGCCCTGTTCTAAAGTCAAATGTGAACAGAAGTAGAGTAACTCATGTGAATGTGTTCCAGGAAGAAGGATCGGCAAGTATAAAGCCTTGAAATAGGGACAAACCAAGCAGATTCCAGGAAGAAGTTCAGATTTCTGATCTTATTTCCATGGCTGTGCCACCTTATAACAAGTGGTTGTGAGGATGCTGGTGGAAATGCAAAATGGCATTGCTGCTTCAGAAAACAGTTTGGCAGTTTTGTATTGTATTTAACTATGCATTTGCCATATTTATACCCAAGAGAGAAAAAAGTTAGTTTCACACAAAAGCCTGCACATGAATGTGTATAGTAGCTTGATTCATAATCACCCCAAACTGGAAAAAAAGCCAAATGTTCTTCAACTGGCGAAGGGTAAACAAACTAGGAGACATATATAATGGAATGCTACGTAGCAAGAAAAAGGAACAAACTACCGCTTCTTGATGCTACATACAAAGATCTCAAATGCATTTTGCCAAGTAGTGAAAGACTCCAAAAGCAGTGTACTGTAGGATTCCATTTATATGATGGTCTGGAAAAGAGAAAACTATGGGAACAGAAAACAGAGCAGAGGTTGCTAGAAACTGGAGGTCAGAAGAAAGGTTAACTAAAAAATGGCATGAGGGAATTTGGGGGATAATAGAACTGTTATATACCTTGATCTCAATGATTTTACACAACCATATGCATTTTTCAAAATTTATTGAACTGTACACATACATACAAAGTTGAATTTTACTGTTTATTAATTATACCATACACAAAGTGAATGGGAGTCATTTTCAAGTTGGAGTAAGAACAATCAAAAGACAATCGCATTGTTTCCATGCTAATTAAGGTAGGAGTTAAAGTTCTACTGCTGTAGATGTGTCTTATGTTCTGCATGCAGACTTATGTTCCAGAAAATCCACCCCTTTTCTGGCACTTAAAGTCATCCATATTATCAATATTTATCAAATACCTACTATATGCTATGCAGTGTTCTAGGTTCTGAGGGTACCTCAGTGAAAAAGATGTGTCCCTATCTTCCTGGAGCTTGCATTTTAATGACAAGTAAGTAAATAAATGCATAGAATAAATAATAAATATTACTATTTAAAATAATATAATTTGACATAGTGGTAAAATCGTTATTAAAAAAAAATAAAGCTTAGTAAAGGGAAAGAGCTATTTCTGATATCACACCCGAGAAGAAATTCTGAGTGATAGTTGAACAGGGGCAAGCATGTTCCAAGAAGAAGGAACCACAAGTCTCAGCCTTGAAACTGGGATGAATCAGAAAGATATAAACAGCAAACTGAAGGCCAGCTTTCTGGTCTTGTTTTCATAGTGCATAACCATGCCACATTGCAGATTCAGATCATTTTAATTTACACTTATCAAAAGTATAAAATACTGGGGAAAATTTGGTCTATTTCTCTAAGAATGATAACATGAAAGTAAAATCATCCAGAACTACTGGGAAAAAAATTTAAAAACAGGGAAACAAATGTGTCAGTGTTCCTAGTTGCAAACTGGTCAATCTGGGCAGACAGTTTATGGGGAGAACATCAGGAAGCTCGAAGAAATGAAGAACCAGCTATTGGTTTATTGCCTCTCAGCTCTAAATCAGCCTTCATTATCTGCTCTGCAACCGTGGAGCTAGACCCTGTTAAGCATTTTTTTTGGCA
>PVJI01032079.1:0-12550 GCA_004026765.1 Micronycteris hirsuta
CCGCTGCAGGCAAAAACTACAGGGCCGGAAGCCATGTCTGCTGATGTCATAAAGACGGGCCTCCAAGGTAGAATGGAGAGGCCCAGCGTGGGCTTTTCTCCATGGCAACGGCCTGCGCCTGAATTCTGCCGGCACACCCCCACAGAACGAGTCAGCTAGGGGTTGTGAAACCAATCAGGCTTCCCCCATCTCTCTAAATTCACCCTAATCTCTGCATTTAACCCCAAAGAAAATTGTATCCTTAGGTAATTTGAAAAATAGATGTTACTGTTCATTTTTAAGTGCTTAATAATCTAAGATAAAGTTTTAAAAATTGTAAATCTTTTGGATTATTAAAACAATATTTTATCCTAATTCAGATTTTTAAAAATACTGGATATTTTCCTGATATAGGGGTTTTCTCCATTTGATTGAAAATGTGTTGGATAGAGGTTCAGATGACATCAGGTAGCAAAGGGTGGCATTCTAAGGCTACCATTTATAATTTGCAAATACATTTTGGTGCTGCTGCCTTAGTTTTAAAGGACTCACATTAGTTAAAGGCAAACAGGGCACCATGCAGCACAATTATTTTTAATCAAAATCAAAGTAATACTTTAATAATAATTATGGTGTAAATAAATAAGCCTCGGGGTCTCCCAGGGGTCAACTTTGCACCTAAATCAGTACTGGAGTGAAGGGTATGTAGAAGATACTATCCTTTCTACACAGATGTTGAGTGCAGGTTTGTGTGTGTTTGGAGTTTGCAGTCATGTTTCTGGGTGACCTCTGATTTTATCATTAAAATTAAGAAATAAAATATTAAAAAGGCATATGGCAGATGGGTAGAACCTGCATTAATAAACAATAGTGCTATTTTAACACTACATAATTATAAAAATTATATTAATACCTTATAGCAAGATATATGTTATAATAAAGTTCAGATAGGTTGTGAATGGTCAATAAAGAAAGATTTAAGAAAGTATAGGAAGAAAAGAAAGTTTAGGACTGTAGGGAAAGAGGGTAGGAGAAAGTGAAGAAAAGAGAGCTGGTCAGAGGTTGGCATATTTGCCAAGTAGTGTAAGACAGGATTGAAGGCAAGACTATAAATTGTATGTATTAAGTTACTAAATGAAATTAGGAAAGAAAAGGCTTAGCATGTGTCCAAGTTAGAAAGAAAACGTTTGCCTGGCCATTTCATCTACCACTCAGGATTGTCTCTTAATAAAAAATTCTAGGCTGTAGGTAAAAATTTAAATAATACCTTCCTGAATACCCAGTATAACAGATGTTTATAGTAAACTGATATTTCTTCATAGAATTGAGTTTAAAAATGCTAGTTTGTTTAAATTTTATTTTTGTTTCAAGGCATTTTCACTAAACCTCTAACAATCAAAATAAAATCTAATATTATTCTATATTGCTTATAATCTGTTCCCACAGTCTACTCCAAAGTCATTTACAATTATTCTTCTCATATAATTAGAAAGCTCAAAAGGAATATGTATGTTTTCAATCTAATTCCTCCTTGTGCCAAAACCGTGACCATTTTATTATAAAAATGAAATATAGGTGTACAGTCTTCCGGAAAAAAACAGCCATTTTTTGCGGAAAACATAACACCAATTTTTAACTCAGTTATTGGGGAGACTGGCTACCTCCCCATAATAAAAAAAAAATTGGCTAATGAAGGTCACGAAAGGCCCTTGGTGGGTAGATGCTTCACCAGAGGAATGTATCAACTCCTGAAAATAGTTCACAAGACTACGGGGGGCTGGCCGATTCTTCCACAGACCCCCCTCACTAGAAGGTCAGCAAAAATGCTAATTGTCAAAAGTTTGCTTTTAATCTTCCATCAAAAATTCTTAAACAACCATATCCAAAATAACAGTAAAAATTTTTTTGCCTCAGAATAAAAAGAGGCCCCACATTATAAAGATACTGAAAAGGTTTTAAACATCAAGATTAATATCTCTCCAAAATATATTTATAGGCAAATGTGCATTATCACTTTTAAGCAAATATTCATGTTTAATAGCCTCATTTTTCTTTAATACTTAAAATAGAGAAAGCTAAAACACTTCATGTTTAATCTGTTAAACCTGCTATGAAAGCCATAACTTGAAGGTGTTTTCTAAATGAACTGTAGAAATCCAGGATTTATAATTTTTTAATCTAAACTTAAACTTTACAGTAAAAAGAGGCCAGGTGTAGGTTTGATTTGGGGGAAGGAGGTGTCTCTATGTTTTTTCCACAGAATACACAAGACCCCCTGGCTGCCCCAGGAAGCCACTGGCAGCCTGTCTCCAGTCTCTCGGCTGAAGGAAAAGAAAACTCCAAAATCGCCACATCGCCAAATCCCCTCACATCACTGGGACCCCTACTTTGGGTCTGGTGGCAGCACTCGCCAGCCGGATGATTATTGCCCTATTTACTGTCTTTAAGGAAATCTTATTCTACTTATAGCTTATTCTATTCAACTAATAAAAGGGCATTCTCTGGCAATCAGGGTGCCAGATTCTAGCCAATAACAATTCTACCAACTCAATATTCTCCCTATACTGTCTATAATTCTCTATACTTTTAATAAGTATAATACACAAGACTTCATACAATATAAACTTCAAATTTATTCCTACAATTTACAGTTAAAGATTTAGGAATTAATCTGATGTTATAATCTAGTTATTAATCTGCTCCTCAAAATTATCTTTTAAGGAGTAACCCAAAACTTAAGTAGAGAATATAATGAATGTAATATATATGAATATTTTCTAAAATATCATACAATTTATTCATTATGATTTTTAAAACATAATGTATTAATCTTAGACCGAATTGCTAAAATCTTGTTTGTATCCCAGATTTATATAGAATGATATCTGTAATATTGATCAATGCTGGGTGTCTACCACAACAACTTTTCCCAAATAAATATATAAATCTAATATCTATTCACCAACTTTGCCAGGGCTGAATTGTTTTTTAATAATAAATAAAATTAAAACATAGACATGGGTCTTATATGCAAAACTGATCATTTTGCATAAAACACCCAGGTTGTTCTTTAAATTTAATCTCTCAAGAAAAACTGGCCAATTTTCAGAGAGAATCAATTACTCAAGCCCTTGGCATTTATTCAGCTTTAACCAGAATTCCTTACAAACTTTAAACCCTATTTATTATAAGAAAAAAGGGGGAGGAGGTCAGAATATCTCTCCCATAGATTTAAACACGACTCTTTTACAATTTAAAAATTTTTTGATTCGCAATATTAGTCCAAGCAATCACCCCATACAATTCAAGTCCCTAGCCCACATCTTAGCTAGGAAGAGAAGGGTCTGTTTCTGTTTTTTTCCACAGAAAAATCTCCAAAACTGCTCCATGTGACAGAAGAAAGACTTCCCTGGCAGCAACCTAATTTCTCCTCATCAAAAGAAAATCTACTAATCCAGGATTCTCCAAGCTACACATCAAATATCCTTGCTACTAATCTAAAAGGACAAATCAATAGACTGCAATTAGAATTACATCAGCGGTTGCAGGACATCTAATGCCTGTCTGAACAGGAAATATTTAAAACCCTCTGGGACAATTTCAACAGACTTCACCCTAAAATTTAATTTAATAATTTTAATCTAAAATTATGGGTCTTCATAGCCACTAATTGTTTACTAATTATGTTTATAATCTGTATGCTTCAATACATTTGTAATTTATTCTCCCAAGGTTGTAAAAGGGACCAGCAAGTAGCAAATTTTATTAAGTTAATCTAGCTTCTAAATTCTCATAAGAAAAACAAGGGGAGATATAAAAATTCTTTTCACACGCATGAAAAATCGTAGCCCAGAAAAATCACGTGTGTCAGAGCTCAGCTCCGCGTGAAGAAAAATCACTCCCGTGTGGGCTGGCGTAATCCATGCCTGTGGAAAAGGATTTCTTAGGAAAAGAGGGGGAGATGTGGCAGTGATTTCAACCCACATGTTCTGGAATTTACACGTTTTGAGCACAGCTCTGTGTAATCCCGTGTGAGCAAGTGTGGAATCATGTCTGTGGAATGGGAACTCTCTAATAGGAATTTGGCAAAGATGTATCTTAAAAAATTCTGGCTTGCTGTGCCCTGCATATTACCTTAACCTGGTCCTGCCTGCCACCGGACCTGAATTTACATCCTGATGCCCTGCTAAGGAGTAATCTTACCCCTGCTCTGCTTAATCCCATGAATAATCAATCCAATTAAATGTGTGCTAATACCCCTAATAAAAACTCCGGCTGGGAAAGCCACGGGGCTTTTTCTGAGATGGGAGGAATCAGCCACGTGGCCCCGGTCTCTCTTTCCCCACGTGTCTCAGTATGAGATTCATACACGCATCGGGTAGCAGTCACCCACGGGTATCAGCAGGTACGATTACCCCCACGACACATGGATTGGAAGAATAAACATCATTAAAATGTCCATACTACCCAAATCAATCTACAGATATGACACAATTCCTTTTAAAATAGCAGTAAAATATTTCACAGATATAGAACAGACATTTCTAAAATTTATATGGAACCATTAACAACCTCAAATAGCCTCAGCAATTTTGAGGAAAAAGAGCAAAGTAGGAGGGATTGCAATACTTGATATCAAACCGTATTACAAGGCCATTGTAATCAAAACAGTCTAGTACTGCCATCAGAACAGCCACATAGACCAATGGAATAGAACAGAGAGCCCAGAAATAAACCCATGTCTCTATGGTCAGTTAATATTTGACAAAGGGGTAGGAACATAAAATGGAGTAAAAATGGTCTCTCCAATAAATGTTGTTATGAGATCTGGACAGTTACATGCAAATAAATGAAACAAGACCACCAATTGACACCATACACCAGAATAAACTCCAAATGGATAAAAGACTTAAACATAAGTTGTGACACCAAAAAGGTCCTAGAGGAAAACACAGGAAGAAAAAATTCAGATATCCAACATAGCAATATTTTCACCAATATAGCTCCTAGGGTAAGTGATATAAAAGAAACAATAACTAAACAGGCTTACATCAAATTAAAAAGCTTCTGCATGGCTAAACAAAACATTAGCAAAATGAAAAGGAAACCAACTGTATGGGAAAACATATTTGCCAATGATACCTCAGACAAGGGTTTGATCTTCAAAATATATAGAGAACTCATATGACTCCACTGCAGTAAGACAAACAATCCAATTAAAAAATGGGCAAAAGACCTCTCCAAGGAGGACATATAGAGGGCCCAGGCACATGTGAAAATATGCTCAGCATCACTAGCCATCAGCGAGATGCAAATTAAAACCACAATGAGATACCACTTCACACCAGTTCAGAATGGACATCATAAACAAATCAATAAACAAGTGTTGGAGAGAATGTGGAGAAAAAGAAACCCTACTGCTGGTAATGCAGACTGATACAGCCACTGTGGAAAACAGTATGGAATTTCCTCAGAAAACTAAAAATGGAACTGCCTTTTGACCCAGCAATTCCACTGTTGGGATTATATCCTAAGAATCCTGAAACACCAACTCAAAATAACCTATGTGTCCCAATGTTCATAGCGGTACAATTTACAATAGCCAAGTGCTAGAAACAACCTAAGTGCCCATCAGTAAATGAATGGATCAAAACTCTGTGGTACATTTTTACGATGGAATGCTATGCAGCAGAAAGAAAGACGGAGCTCCTACCCTTCACGACAGCATGGATGGATCTGGAGAGCATTATCCTAAGTGAAATAAGCCAGGCAGTGAGGGACAAATACCATTTGATCTCACCTTTAACTGGAACATAATCAACAAAACAAATAAGCAAGCAATATATAACCAGAGACACTGAAATTAAGAACAAACTGACCACAGGGGAGGCAGGAGTGGGTAATGGGGGAAAAGGTGGAAGGGTAGTCAGGAGTATGTGCAAAGGACACATGGACAAAGCCAAAGGGGGTAGGATCAAGAGTGGGGATTGCGAAGTGGGGATAGCTGGGGTAGGGTGGAGAGTGGTGGGGAGAAAATTGAGACAACTGTACTTGAGCAACAACTTTAAAAATGAGAAAATAAGAATAAGAAAAAAGAAAATGACTGATAAATAACACATAGAAAAATTAGCAAAAATTATACAGACAATTCACAGAAATATAAACTCCCAATAACACATCAAAAATGTTTATTCAGGTTAATGTTGTTTAAAGGTTAATTTTCAGCAACTTAAAATGTCTGGGAGGGGAAGAAGAGCAAAATTGCTTCAAGAAAACTAGCACTAGTAAGAGGGTTCTTATAGAAACAAAGAAACATAGATATTTAAAAATCTATTCAGTGACAAAGGTCTGGTACTGAAATACCTGTGATGGAACAATAGATGATGTGAGGAGCAATCTTGTTTATATCTTCGTATCCAAGGCCCATTGCAGACAGTTTGCCAGGGACATAGTTTTCCACGAATACATCACAAACAGCGGCAAGCTAAAGGAAGAGTTGAATATGAATAAGACTTCTTTAAAAACTGCTAAACATTCAATAAATCCCCACATTGTAAAATTCTAATTTCAGTAAGCAAAATTGATCCTTATCTTGAAATAGTACTGAAAATCACAGAAAAAGTAGAATTACGAAGTAGAGTTAGATCAACATAAGAATCTGGTCAACTGCTGGAGGTATTATTGCCAATAAAATAATGGCTATTAAAATTTTCAGTAGATACCATGATATTAAATGGGTTCTGCTTATGTTAATGTAAAAAATATCTAGGCTACATTGTCCAAATATATTTTCAGAAGTTTAGATAAAAAAAATTAGAGATGAGACCCAAGGTGGCAGAGAAGTAGAAGCTACACTAACCTCCTCCCAGGACCAAACTGTAATTACAACTAAATTATAGGAAACTCATGCTGAATAACCAAATGAACATTAGCTGGAGAGAATCCCTATGACCACAGACAGACCAAAGAAGCCACACCACCAAAATGTGACTAGTAGGGAGTGCAGAGGTGATGCAAGAGGGCTGGCTGGGCTCCCATGGGTGGCAGCCACAGTCCTGAGGGATATTCAATCAGCCAGGGGTTCCCCCTGAAAAGTGTGTGCTCTAAACCTCCAGCTGGGTTCCCCAGCCTATAGCACCAGAGCTGGGGAAGGAACCAAAATAATTTAAGGCTGTGAAAAGCAGCGGGGTCTCTGTCCATGAGAAAGAAACAGCTGAAGATGCACAGAGCCTCTTAAAGAGCCAACATACAAAATTCCATTCGTAGCCACTCACCCTGGGCTCTAGCAGAGGGAGGGCAAAGTGTAGTAGAGACATGTGAGGACAGTCTAGGGTAGTGGCTCTGGGAGAGAACTGAAGGAACAGCCACTAAGATCCCTGTGCTGAGTCATTCCCCATACTACAGGAGCCATTTTTCTCAGACAAAATACTCCCCTCCAAGGGGCATCTGCCTGAGAGGAGCAACAGCCCCACCCACAGAAATTACTCTGCCCCACCCTGTGGTACTTAAGCTCTGCTGAAGAAGTACATTTGAAGACTTTCACTCTTTAAGTCTAACAGAAAGACTACATACAGAGGAAAATCTCTGGAAAATCTGAGACTTTAGCTAACCCTCCCCTGGGCCCAGTGCTAATTATACTCATGATATATCATCATTATACATATGTATAATGTGCATCCTTATTTTTCCCTCAAAAATTTGGGCAAAAAAAGTGTGCATTATACATGGCAGAATACAGTATTTCATAGAACTAGGAAAATATTTCAAAAATTTATATGGAACAACAAAGACCCTACATACCAACAGTGATCCTGAGAAAGAAGAACAAAGAGGAATCGTGCTAGCTAATATGAAACTATACTATAAGGCCATAATAACCAAAACAGAATGGTACTAACATAAAAACAAGACACATAGATCAACAGAACAGAACAGAGAGCCCAGAAATAAACCCACATCGGTATCAGCAATTAATATTCGACAGAGGAAGCAAGCACATACAATGGGCTAAGCATAGTTTATTCAATAAATGGTATTGGGAAAATTGGACAGATACGTGCAAAAAGTGAAACTGGAACATGTTCTTATCCCACACACAAGTATAAATTCAAAATGGATTAAAGACTTAAATGTTAGACCTCTAACTATAGAAATTGTAGAAGAAAACAATGGCAGCAAAATCTTGGACACTGCTCATAGCAATGTTTTACCAGATATATCTCCCCAGACAAGGATAAAAAAAATACATATATAAACACATGGAACTACATCAAACTAAAATGTTTTTTTGCACAGCAGGAAAATCATCAACAATATAAAAAGAGAACCCACAGATTGAGAGAACATATCCATCAATACATCTGATAAGAGGTTAATATCCAAAATTTATTAAACACTTACAAAATTCACCAAAAAACAACCCAATTAAAAAAATGAGCAAAGGACCAATAGACACTTCTCCAAAGATTACAGATGGCCAACAGATGTATGAAAAGGTGCTCAATGTCACTAACATCAGAGAATTGCAAATTAAAACCACAATGAGATATCATCTCACACCTGTCAGAATGGCTATCATCAATAAATCAACAAACAGCAAGTGCTAGCGAAGGTGTGGAGAAAGGGGAACCCTTCTGCACTGCTGGCGGGAATGCAGCTTGGTGCAGCCACTGTGGAAAGCAGTATAGAAATACCTCAAAAAATTCAAAATGGATCTACCGTTAGACCCAGCTATCCCACTTCTGGGAATATATCTGAAGGAACCCAAAACACTAATTCAAAAGAACATAAGCACCCCTGTGCTCAATGCAGCATTATTTACAATCACCAAGATATTGAAGCAGACCAAGTGTCCATCAGTAGACAAGTGGATAAAACAACTATGGGACATTTATTTCAATGGAATCATATTGAACCATAAACAAGAAGAAAGTTTTACCATTTGTAACAGTATAGATGCACCTATAGAATATTATGCTAAATTACAAAAGCCAGTCAGAGAAAGACAAATGCCATATGATTTCACTCATATGTAGAATATAAAGAACAAACTGAACTAATAAGCAAAATAGAGACAGACTCCAAGAGAGAGAGTAAATGACAGCTAAGGCTGGCAAGGGAGGTTAGGGGGTGGACGCATTGAGCAAAAAGGAAAAAGAACTCATAGACATGTGCAACAGTGTGGCTATTGAGGGGAAGGGAGGTGTAAGGGGACTAAATGGTAATGGAAAAAAAACAATAAAATTTTTATTTGAGAATAAAAGAGAAATTAGAAGTATAGAAAATATATAAAAACATCTTTTAAACCCTTTACCAAAAAAACTAAATACAATGTCTTTACTACTTCTCCATCCTTATTAATGTGATATTTCTCATTACAACATGCACATACAGGCAGTTAATACATTTAAACATGATTCTGAAATGCTGTCATACTTTTCAGATGCTTTCTTTCCAAAGTATGTTGAATGTATTTAATGAATCATGTTTTTAAAATGCCATTAAACTGTAACCCAATGAATCATAACGATCTGAAACAAAACACACGTTTTGATTTCCAGATCACTGCTACAGAAATTAGAGGACAATTAACTATTACACACCTTTAGCGTAAAATTCTTTTCAAAATTTCAATTATGACTACATATTTTTTAAAGTCATCACAGAAATTATTCTAGGTCACCCACAGAAATTCATTACAGTAATTCTTTGTTTTTTAATTGATTTACTTTAGAGAGAGAGGATGGGCAGAGATATAGAGAGAGAAACATCATTTTGTTGTTCCACTTATTTATGCATTCATTGGTTGATTCTTGTATATGCCTTGACTGAGGATCAAACCTGCAACCTTGATATATCGGGATGATGCACTAACCAACTGAGCTGGCCATCCAATGCTACAGTAATTCTTGAACAGATCCAAGTGCCTGATAACTGTTCAATAAATTTTTTAATTGCCATAGATTTAGATACATTCATACACATACACAACTAATGTTATAGAATCACACTAGATCACGGGTGGGCAAACTTTTTCCACAAAAATCAAATAGTAAATATTTTAGCCACTGCAAGCCACAAACATTCCCTGTCACATGTTCTTCTTTGTTTTTCTTTAACAATCTTTAAAAATGTAAAATCTATTCTTAGTCCATGAGCCATAAAAAAACAAACCTAATTTGGCACATACAGTTTGCGAACCTCTGCTGTAGCTAGAAAAGTTTGAACTAACATAAACTTTAGATGGAAACACATAAATACATTGAGTGTTTGTCTATTTTTGTATCACCAAGTTTGGACTATGTATATGAAATTGCCTGACTTAGCCAAATTTGGGGGAGGGGGAATCTTAGGACACATCTCAAGGAAATAAGCTGTCATCCTCCAGAGCTCCTGCAACAGAGGTACCAGAAGCCAGGGTGACCACCTACAGGAAAGGAAGGATAAATATATTAAGATAGAAAGGTTTAAGTATGAACCCCAAATTTAAAGCCATATCAGCATCCTTTCCAAATTTCACAGGCCAATTAACACTTGACCTGTTTCTCCTGCCGCAACTCCATTCAGCATGCTCCAAAGAGAATCACAATAAATATGCACTTATTTATTATTAATTTTTCACCAAGTATTGCTTGGGGGTTTGCAGGAGGGGCACATGTTAGTATTAAATAAAACACAAAACTACAGTTATACATCAATTTATTCCACAAATTTCTCTGAGCCTCTATTTACTACTTACAAGGCACTCCTGTGGGAACTAAAGAAAACAAATTACATCAAACACATCTAGGCTTCTACATTAACCATCTCTCATGGCACAAATTCTGCATGGTGCATAATACAGTACCCTATGCAAATGGCATCTAATAAATTATTTTTAATTTAAAAACCCCTGTATCATTTCCTCAAGAAGTTGAATACAGAATTACCCTATGACCCAACAATGCCACTCATAGGTATATACCCAAAAGAATTAAAAGCAGGAACTAAAACAGATACTTGTTTGCAAATGTTCATAGCTGCATTATTCACTAAAGTCAAAAGGTATCAACAACCCCTGTCCAGCAAGGGACAAATGTGTCCATAAAGTAGGATATTATTCAGTCATAAAAAGAAGTTCTGATACATGCTACATCATGAATGAACCTTGAAAAGATTAGGTTAAGTGAAATTACCCAGACAAGAAACCATAAATATTGTAGGATTTCACTACATGAAATATCCAGAATAAGCAAATTTATAAACTAAAAGTAGATAAGAGATTATCAGGGGCTAGGAGGAGAGGGAATTTCAGTTACTACTTAATGTATAGAGTTTCTGTATGAGGTGATGAAATATATTAGAAATAGATAGCAAGGAGCCACTAAAATGTAAACTTGAAAATGATTTAAATGGAGATATTTTATATATATATAAATATATATATATTTAAATATATATATAATACATATATATAACCACAATTAAAACAAATTTTTAATGAAGTAGGGTTTTGGTATTTATACACTTCTATGGAATCCTAAATCACATCTCAATCCACATAAAGTATCCAGGTGGAGCACAAATTCACTATTTCAATAAAACAAAAATATAAATATAGGCCCTGGCTGGTGTAGCTCAGTGGATTGAGCATGGGCTGTGAACCAAAGGGTCGCTGGTTCAATTCCCAGTCAGGACACATGCCTGGGTTGTGGGCCAGGTCCCTAGCAGGGGCCACATGAAAGGGAACCACACATTGATGTTTCTCTCCCTCTCTTTCTCCCTCCCTTCCCCTCTCTCTAAAAACAGATAAATAATCTTTTATATATATAATATATATATTATATATATATAATGAATAACTTATGCTAATAGAAAAGTATTCAAAATATTTTCATAAACCAAAAAATCAGCTTGAAAATAATTTACATGGTATTATTTCATATTTTAAGGAAAAACTGGTACACGGGTGTTACCAAAAGACAGTCTGTCCAAAGCATTAGGGGAGTCTCCCCCACCGGCCAAGATGGCAGCAGATTCTTACACTGGTGCATGGAAAGCTAGAAGTATCAGTGAATAGGGCCTGAAAACAAAAAGCTACCAAGATAATTGTATACAGTAAAAAGCCCTCCCCCTACCTTCTGGTTCCAGATTGGGGGTGAGACCAGTGGGAGCCAGATAAATACACTATAGAAGTTAAATTGGCACAGGGGCAGGTGCTAGACCAAAGAGAGCTACCAGTCTAGCCTAAGGAAAGAAGGAACTGGTTGTAGCAGACCCACCAGAAGCACACAAAGTCTGGAAAATTGATTGATCATTTTGAGAAACCACTTCATCCATCCCAAACCCAAGCTACTATAATCTCGGGGGAACAAAAACAACGCTCTGGTATGTGACTTGCTTCCTCATGACCTGCACTCACAGAGTGCACTAGCCTGTTCTCTCAGGCTGTCTTACCTACCTGGTGATGCACTCTCCCATGAGTTCACGTACTCTGTCCCCCAGGTGCACATGAACATGAGGCCCTGGCAACCGCATGGCCTATGGCCATGCAGGCTCTACAGAAAAGCTCCAGGAGGCAGCCTCAAATGGA